>CAUYQG010058373.1:0-16734 GCA_963574415.1 Tarsius wallacei
GTAGCGCACGCCTGTAATTCCAGCTACTTGGAAGGCTGAGGCGGAAGGATCACAGGAGCCCAGCAGGTCGAGGCTGCGGTGGCCGGGAGCGGCCACTGCACTCCAGTCTGGGCGACAGAGTGAGACTCCAACTCAAAAAAAAAAAAAAAAAAACTCTGATTTTAATGTAAAAGGCAAACTGTTTTCAGAAATTATTGAACCAATTTTCACTCTTATCAGAAGTACTTAGGATATTTCATCTCTGCCAAAACACAATACTGTTAGACTGTGCCTTTTAATTTTACCTATCTGACAGTTTTGACATGTGATTTCATTAATCATTTCTCTGAGGCTAACTAAGGCTGAGAAATTTTTCACAGATCTGTTAGCCCTTTAGAAAACTTATGTAAAAGATCTGTTTAAGGTACTTATTTGTTGTTCTACTTGGTTTGCTTATTAAATGAAATTTAAGTCATTATTTACCCATTTTAGACATAGTTTTTTTAGTTTTACATTTTACAAAACTATCCTCTCATAGTTCGTACCTATATTTTCTCTTTCTTTATGTCTTTTTATGAGGCAGTGTATCTAATTTATTGCCATAGATATTATTAATATGTTCCTTCACTTTTGGAATATTTTGGGACTTGATTATAAAGTTTCCTCCTGGAATGAGGTTAAAAATAATTTCTAAAGTAATAAAAATAGTTTTCATATTGCTTTCTATACGTTGAATAATTTTCTCTCTACCTTTAGGCCATTCATTCTAAAATAAATTCTTGTGTACCAGGTGATTTCATTTTATTTTAATGTAAAATACCAATTTCCTTAGAGCCATTCATACAAATGTTATTTCTTCCATTAGTCTAAAAATGGAAGTTATTCATAAATAGATTTTGCAAACCACCAGAAATCTTTACTCCTTGCATTTATTTTGTTCTATCAATCTTTGCCTTCATTTTATGTCAAAGATTTAATATCTAAATTAATCTAGGTTTACAATAATTTCCATTATCTGAAAAGACAAATTCTCCATATCTTTCATTTACTAGAAAAGTTTTTATTATTTGTGATGTTTTACACTTTTATGAACATTTTGGAGTCATCTATATTTCAAAAAAAGTTCTGTTGGCATTTATTCACAATTTTAAAAATTTGTTTAATTTGGGAAAAAATAAATAGGTCTCAATATTTAGTTAATCCATGAAGAAATATTATTTTTCTATATATTGAAAGCTTCTTTGATTTCCTTAATAATAATTTATAATTTTATTGGTAAACATATAATACCTTTGTTAAATTTATTTCTAAACTATATACACATATTTTGATGTTATAGTCAAAGTTATCTTAAGTTAAATTTTAAAATTATTTTGCTGTTGAGGAAACATGAGATTAATTTTTGCATTTTTGCATATTAATATTTAACTCAATAAATCAATAATCTTTTATTAATTCTAATTTTATGTTTTTTTATTAAATTCTTTAGACAATTATACCATCAGTTGGAAATGAAAAATGTGTTTCTTTTTTATTTTGCATATATTGTATTTGTATTTTCCCATAAAATTTGAGAGGATGTCCAATACATTGATGGATTAGTCTTAAAGGAATTATATTAAATATTTTACCATTAAATACATACAAGGGAAAAAGCAGTAAATGAAAACTGCCCAGAGCAATTCTAGATATTGGACTTATTACACAAAGACTTTAACTGAATTATAAATACATTTCAAGAACTAAAAGAGACCATACCCAAAGAATAAAAACATAAAAATTGTGACTCACAAAAGACAAAATGTAAACAAAGTTATGGATTTATTTTTATTTTAAGGATGTGGCATACAATTCAGGTTTAGATATACAAATGGTCATTGTACAGGTAAAGTTTGGGCATGGCAGTGCATGCCTGTTGTCCTAGCTACTAGTTACATAGGTGGCTGAGGTGAAAGAATCACCTGAGCTTAGGAGGTTGGGCTGTAGTGAGCCATGATTATGCCACTGCATTCCAACCTGGGTGAAAGAGTGAGACTGACAAATAAACAAACAAACAAATAAATAATTTTCTAATATTGTTGTTTTACCTTCTTTATTCTTGGCCAAATGTTAACACAGGTTTGTTTGTTTCTGTTTTTTTATTTTATTATAAAGATGTAGGGTATAGTTCAAGATTAGGTACACACGCGGTCATCATACAGGTAAAGTTTGTGCCTTCCTTTGGTCCCCACTTTGCCTGGTTTGAGATCAGTTACCCTTACTGATGTTGTATGCTCCTCCCTAACTCCCTGGAAGCTTCCCACCATGCCAATCCCTTTCTTATAATATTATGATACATATTCAGGGTCCGTTTATGAGTGAGAACATGCGGTACTCTTTTCTTTGTTTATGTGATCGATCACTGAGTATGATAGACTCTAAATCCTTCAAATTTGCTGCAAAGTCCATAATTTTATCCTTCTTTAGGACTGTGTAATATTCCATCATGTATATGTGCCATATTTTTTAATCTAGTCCACTTTTTGAAGGGCAGAATAGTTGGTTTCATGTTTTTGCTATTGTCAATAATGCTGCAATAAACATGCATGTGCAGGTATCTTTTTTAGAATGATTCGTGTTCCTCCAGGTATATTCCCAGAATGGGGGATTGCTGGTTTATATGAAAGGTTAATTTTTAGCTCCTTTAGGAATCACCACACTGTTTTCCACAGATGTTGTACTAGTTTACACTCCCACCAACAGTGTAGAAGTGTTCCCTTTTCCCCACATCCTCTCTTGCTTGTTGTTTTTTGAGTTATTGATGATGGCCATCCTGACTGGATTTAGTTAGCATCTCAGTGTGGTTTTAATTTGCATCTCTTGACCAGGCTCAGTAGATCAGACTGTAATCCCAGCACTTTGGGAGGCGGAGGCAAGTGGATTGCCTGAGCTCGCGGGTTTGAGACCCACACGGGCAACTTGGTGAGACCTCGTCTACACAATAAATAATTTTTAAAAAATTAGCTGGGCGTGGTAGCACGCCTGTAGTTCCGGCTACTTGGAAGGCTGAGGCGGAAGGATCCCCGGAGCCCAGCAAGTCAAGGCTGCGGTGACCAGGAGCGTGCCACTGCACTCCAGTCTGGGCAACAGAGTGAGACTCCAACTCAAATAATAATTATAATAATAATTTACATCTCTTTGATGATTAGTGAGACTGAGCAGCTTTTCCTGTATCTGTTAGCTGCTCATATGTCTTATATTGAGAAGTGTCTTCATATATTTTGCCCACTTTTTAACAGGGCTACTTGTTTTTTTCTTTTTGGCATATTTGAGCTCTTCCTGGATGACATTTGATTTTGCAAAAAACCCAACTTCTGGATTTGTATAATCTTTGAAATGATTGTTTGATTTATATTTCATTAATTTTGATTTTTACCCATATTATTTTGTTATGCCTATCTGTGGTGAGCTTAATCTACTGTTCTTTATGTGGAGTCCTTAAACTGGATGCATAGGTCATTAATTTCAAACTGTACTTTCTAATAAAAATATTACAACTATAGATTTTTCTGAAAAATACTGTTTTACCTTCAACACAGAAGTTTTTAATG
This sequence comes from Tarsius wallacei, assembly GCA_963574415.1. Classification (NCBI taxonomy): domain Eukaryota; kingdom Metazoa; phylum Chordata; class Mammalia; order Primates; family Tarsiidae; genus Tarsius; species Tarsius wallacei. The sequence goes on from CAUYQG010058373.1 coordinate 3,570, forward strand.
TGATATGTGGTATGACAGTTGTTATCAATATTTTCCAATTTATATCATAAATAATTTTTGATGTGTGGGTGATTTGTACATGTACTTTTAAACGTTTTATGTGTTATGAATTTTTTCAAAGTTACATGTGCTCAGATAATGTAATCTATAAAATTGCAGTCATTTGACATTTTTGGGTCTAGCTATGTGGCTACTATGCTCATTTTTCATTAATGTTTTATATACATTTGAAAATAGTAGTATTATGCCGTTGTTAAATGTTTCATATCAAGTGTGTCAGTTAAAATATAAGATGTCTTGTTAAATTAAATCTTGGGTAAACATCTTTAGTATATTTCAAAATATTTAACTAAATTTAAATTTTTTTTTTTTTTTCGAGTTGGCGTCTCACTGTCGCCCAGACTGGAGTGCAGTGGCCGCTCCCGGCCACCGCAGCCTCGACCTGCTGGCCTCCGGTGATCCTTCCGCCTCAGCCTTTCAAGTAGCTGGAATTACAGGCTCGCGCAACCACGCCCGGCTGATTTTTTTATTTACTGTAGAGATGAGGTCTCACCAAGTTGCCCAGGCGGGTCTCGAACCTGCGGGCTCAGGCAATACACTCACCTCAGCCTCCCAAAGGCACGGGATTACAGGCTGAGCCACGGAGCCCGGCTCTAAATTTAAATTTAATTAAGCATTATATGTTCTTGCTGAATCTGTAAACTTTAATTAAATGAATTATATTAAGTTTGTTGTTCTAATAGTCTGTATTATTATTGTTGTTGTCTGTTTCATTTGTTATTGAAAGAATAATACTAAAGCTTTTGTTGTTGTTGTTGTAGTCTTTGGGTTTACCAAAGTCTTCTTGTACTTATAGCTAGCTTTGTTTTATGTAACTTGAGGTTATATCATGTCACATAAATCTTGATAATTTTATATGTTTCAAGTGATTTGAATAGTCTTTTTCTAAATTATTTTCTCATTCTCTAATATCTTGTAATGGTTTTTGACTTGCATTCCATTTTCTTGGTGTCAATATAATTATAGCAACTTTTTATTTGTTTGCATTTGATGAATTAATTCGTTACATACTTATTAAATCTCTATTATATGCTATGCTTATATCAAAGAAAAAAGAAAAGAAAAGAAAATTCCCTGATCTCACAAAGCATGCATTCTATGGTAAAGGCAAATTAATACCATTTATACAGAATCATAATGTGATACTTGCTTTAAAAAATCATCAGAGAAGAGAAATGGGGTAGCACAAAGTTTAGTTGCACTCAGAAATATATGAGGATAAGAAATAAAACTTAAGCTGGGTGTCCTTAGTGTATTTTGGTAATTCATGAAAACAAGTAACAAGAAAGCAAAGAGCTAGTTCTGAGGATCTCAAAAGGCAAACAAATGTGGTGAGATTGTCAAAATTGGGGTATGTGGTGATAAGGCACTTGATAGAGTGACTAGAAGTTCCAGGGCTATCTCCCATTCCGAATAATAAAACTTGAATGGTAAAGAATGGGAGACTCTCTGAGAACACAAGAAATGCTAACTTCTCAATCTTTGACTATGGAAAGAAGGGACATGGATGCAAGCATAAATAGAGAGGACAATGCAAGCATATTATAACAAAACTCATAAAGGCAAACATTTTCTTCATCAATCCCAGTGTCACTGATCTCTATCATGTGCTTCTTTTATTTTAAATATTTATTCAACCTGGTGAGCAGTCTGAAATCATTCTATTTCTTTTATTTCAATTTAAACCTCTTTTTTGAAAAAAAAATACACATTCAAATAGTGCATACAATATAAATAGGCAACTTAAATTGTTATGACTTGAGAACTAATGTAATACAGTTCAAGTCAAGATGTGTAACATTGCCAGTGGGAGTCTCTATATGACCTACCCAATACCACACTGATTCTGTAGTTTGCCTTATTTTGTTTCCTTGACTGAACAGTTACTTTTACATTCCAAATGTTATTTATTATTCCACTGTTTGAATATACTACACTTTTACTAATGATGGGCTTCTCAGGTTGTTTCTAGTTTTGTGCTAATGTGAATAGCCAGGCTATGAGCAGTTTCTGCACACATCTCTGGGCACATATGTGAACTTTTTTCTACATGTTATAAGGAAAGATTGGGGCTAGGCATGGTGGCTCACACCTATAATCCCAGCACTTTGGGAGGCCAAGGTGGGAGGATTGCTTGAGCCCAGGAATCTGAGACCAACTTGAGCAACAAAGAGACCGTGTTTCTATTTTTTTTTAAAAGAGCAGTTTATTATTACCTTACCTCTCTGCAGCTTTGGTTTTTATGAATTTACTCATTCATTTTTGTTAATACAGTAAGTAGGGTAAGTAGGTAGTTTACCTAGTTTTATTTTCTTGATTGCCAATCAAGTCAATCGCTTTCTCAAAAGGTTATCTGCCATTTGTCTTTTCTACTGTGTGATTTGTGTGATATGCTTCTTTTTCTTTCTTTTTTTTTTTTTCCTTTTTTTTTGAGTTGGAGTCTCACTCTGTCGCCCAGACTAGAGTGCAGTGGCCACTTCCGGCCACCGTAGCCTCTACCTGCTGGGCTCTGGCGATCCTTCTGCCTCAGCCTTCCTGGTAGCTGGAACTACAGGCACGCGCTACGGTGCCCAGCTAATTTTTTTGATTTATTGTAGAGATGAGGTCTCGCCAAGTTGCCCAGGCGGGTCTCGAATCCGCGGGGTCAAGCAATCCACTCACCTCAGCCTCCCAAGGCGCAGGATTAGGGATTACAGGCTGAGCCACCGAGCCGGCTATGCTTCTTTTTCTAATGGGTTATTTATTGTTTTCTCATTGGTTTGTACAAATCAGTTACAAAATCTGTATATTGTTACACAGATTGTTATTCTTAAGATTATCTTTTGATGCACAGAAGCTCTTAATTTGATAAAAGCAAGCTTATCATTCATTTTCTTTATGGACAGGTAGCGCATCTTGTGTGTTGTGCAACAGGTCTTCCATTTCCTGGGGTTTTAGGAAGATATTTTCTTGATGTCACACTGATAGTATGGCTAAGCCTGGGACAAATCTGAATCTGAGTGTTTCCAAAGAATGGGACCTTCCTACACTGCTAGCAAAACACTGGTCCCAAACGAAAACAAAGCAAAAATTTCCACCAAACAAAAATGTATGCACTTGAAATATGGAGTGGCCATTATCAGAGTTGTACAATATATAGAGTGTGAGTGAATCATTTGTCATTTTTTATTAATGAGTTAGACACAGCCTTGGATGAACAAAAAGAAATAAACAAGTACATCAGTGCAGTCTGGTTAGCCGAATGGAACGAATTCAGCAGCCTCTGGCACTGGGTAGTGCTCAGTAAATTATCTTTGCCCATGAACTAAGTGGTACCCTTTAAAGAGTTCATTCACCTCACATGGATGAGCAGTTTGCATCAGATAACAGATTCTTCACCTCCATGATCCCGCCTGCTGCTATTATCTCAAAGATTTGTCACTGTCCTTTCACTTGATTTCCGGATCAGGCTGGGGAATTGAAAGGCTTTGAAAACATAGTCACTTTTTTCTTTTCCAATCTTACAAACATGAATATGCACATGGTGAACTGCTTTATGAAGGGACAACTATGGTTTAGGAAATGTTTTGAGGGATGGAGGACATAACACATTTATTGTAGCATATCACTATATTGGCCTGTGATTATGGGAAAACAACTAAACAAAACATATTTACAATTAATGTGTTAGGTGTAGTAATTTCACTTTAGTGACTTTTTTACTATCTTGTGCTATATTTTTTATAGCTGTATACATCAGGATGTTTTAGGTTGCAAGTATTCTATCTTTTATGTGTCAAACATACATGCACAAATACATACATATGCACACATACATATATAAGTGTATATGTTAATTTGCCTAATCTTCATTGAGCAAATGATAGATATAATTAGCCCAAATTTAAATTATGCAAAAAATGAGGTCTAGGGACATTAATCATGCCTGAAATACACACTGCTAAGTGATAAGAATGTACTCAAATTATGTACTCATATTAATCTAAAAAGTTCATGTTTTAAAACACTGTACTGAAAGCACTGGAATTTTGTACTCAATGACTAAGACCGGAGATATGTTAGACAAAAAAGATTCAGGCAAAGGAACTTGACTTGATACTTGTAAAATACATTGCAGGTAATCAATTTCAAAAAATATTCCCCAAATGAGAACAAATGTTAGCAAACCCATTTCAACAAATTGAAAATAAGGCGCAATCATTAAGCCGAACTGGCCACAGCTCAACATAAAATTCACACGAATGAATACCTACATAGTTTATGCCTTGGTATAATACCATTTGGGGGCAATTTCACAATAGCTCTGTGTGTGTATGTGTGTGTGTGTGTGTGTGTGCGTGTGTGTGTACAGTAGCCCTTTATACATCGTTTCAAATTTATCTTCACTAACACACACACACACACACACACACACACACACACAATTAGCACGGTAACAATTATATTTCCTAATTTACGTTTAGGCAAACAGAATCCAAAATCAGTTTAAGTTAATGTCTACCTCTGTTTACCCTCATGTAAATTGAAAAATATATTTACTTTCACATTTAACTTTCCAAGGCTATAAAGTCAATAGATAGTCAAGCCAGAATTTAAAGCCATGTCCATTTGTTGTTAAATTCAGTGACTTTTCCTCTGTATCTTGCTATACTTTTGTCAAGGTATAGAGATGCTTAGTAGTTATTTCTACTTTCAGTGAAAGATCACATAGGTATCAGCACTACTTGAAAATAAAGCTTGACAGGAAGGCATCTTCTACAGGCTAAGCTTTAGCAAGGAAATGCTGAATTTGAAATTAGTTTTGAGACTATTAACAACTAGACAGAAAACGTGTGAGAGTCTCATTGAGAAGTCAGTGTTTTGCCTTTGCGATGCTCAAAATTACATAGAAAAAACCTCTCCTCTCATGTAGCTATTGCTTTTATTTCAAATACTTTTAATTCTGCAAGTGTCTATTAATTCCCATTGTTTTTGAAACTCAATTTGGATTTTCAATAAAAAGCAGACTCTCAATCTTCTTTAAAAATTCAACTGTTTTGTTTCTGCTCTTGCTGTATGGTAGTTGAGTCTTTTCTGGACTAGATGAAATACCCTCCCCTCCTGGGAGTAAAAGCCTGGCCACTGAATTTCTGAAGAAAAATACTTTCTGACCTTCAAAAGTAGGAAAGGAAGCCAGATTTTGTGTTTGAAATAATTTGTGTTTCAGCTTTTGTACATAAACAAGACTTTTGCTGAACAGACATTAGGGTTATGAAAGAAAATAAGAATACAGGGGTTTCTAAGGAGGAATAAAGTGATTTCGTTTTAAAGTTTGAGAGATAGAGGAGTAGGAAGTAAGTAGGGAGAGATGGATGCCTGGGTGGCAGAGCTGCTCTGTGATGGGTTGGCAGGGGCCAAGGTGAGGAGCCTCACTCAGGAGCCTGGGGCTATGATGGATTAGCATCTTGTCTTTAAGGTGATGGGGGCTCATCTTCTGAGCTCAGGTCTGTGCCACTTTTCAGGTGACAGATAAACTTGTGCTTCTGAAAGCATAAGTGACCTCACCAACCACAGTCACTTCAGTCATGGGAGTAATGCCTTGATAATGCAAGAGTGCTTTTCTGATCCCCTCAAGACATTTTCTGAAAATGCCTCTGTCAGCTTACCCCCTCTTGATGCTAAGGACATCTGGAAGAATGAAAGGAGACCCCTGCACCTCTGTCAGAGAGAGGGAGGAGTGACAATTTTATTGAGCTCAGCATTGGTCTAAGCACACAGGAGCACCCAGAGCTGGGCAAAGAAGCGTGAGCAACACTATTTCAGAGGCCGTGGTGAGTATGCTGTAAGTCATCATTGATTAGGCGTAGAAAGGATGGAATGTGAACAATTGGCAATTATCATGCAACTACTGTACCAGGAATTGCTATAATAACTACATATTTTAGGCTTTCAATTCCCATTTTTTAAAAAAATTTCATGATTACACAGTGAAGTACGTACTTTCATCTCTATGTTATAAAAGGAATGAGTTGAAGCTTAGAGAGGTTACAAAACTTGCTTGTAACCACTTGCACTGCAAGGTGACAACCAGGATTAGACACTTTGTTGGGTCTAACATCAAAGACCTTCTTTTCTTTTATGATGAAACACTGTTTCTTTGTGCTAATTCTCTGCCTGGCTCTAGGCAAGTCATTTTAACTATTTTGGACGCCAAGCAACATATCTGAGAGTGTAGAACAAAATGGTTGCCCATTATAATTTTTTTCAGGTTTGCATTCCAGTGTGAAGGTGAGGAGCAGTGGGCCACTTTTGCTTTTTTTTTTTTTTTTGCCTTGAATAACACGTGCAACCTTACACTAACTTCACCAAATAAGTATAACAAAACTGTTAACCTCTCTTGATCCCACTTTGCTGTATGTGCTTTTCTTGGAGATTGTTGGGTGGGGGGCGGGCAGGGGAAAGATGAGAGTGTTGCACGATTGTTAAAGCAGGAGCAGTCTCACCTTCACATTGAATTAAAGGAAACTTTCATCCTTGGTATGTATTGGAACTGTGGTAATTTCAAGTCTATCCTTCTTTCACCATCATCAAGAATCAGGCAAGTATCCATGTATTCACAGGATGCCTGATTGCTTCCTCTCTATTCTCAGTGAGTTGGGCCGAAGGGTCACAGTTGACATGGGAGGAGGCAGTGGAAGAAGTCCTCAGGATGTCCCTCACAGTGACTCATGCCAGCACTCTCTGTCACCCCAAGCTGTCCTGTTTGATTGATATAGAAAGCTTTACAAGTAGGAGAAAGATAACCAAAGATAAATTCCACAGCATTGGTAATAAGGCAGGAGAGGGTAAAAGATCAACACACTCTAATGCTGCCCCAGAATCTTTCCCTTGCGACAGTTCCTGGAAACGAAGGTCACGCAGTGTCCAAGGCAGAATCAAAGCAGACGTTGAGTATACACATCCCTTAGATTTTAGCTAGTGAAGGCAGAAAGAAAAATGTGAAGAAAGCAAACATTCTTCACATTCTGAAATCACTCTCCTCTGAGATGTTGCTAATCCTTTTGAGCTGTCACACAGAAGTGGCTAATAGGTTGCACCCTTTGAAAGAAGTGTGGTGGCCCACTCATGATGTGTGGTATTTGTGGAGCTGTCCCCAGAGACAGTGTTTTGTGTAACATTGTTACATCCCCATCTGGCCACCATCTGGCCACTCTTCTTCCATTTGAGAAGGTCAGGGTAAAAACAAAATAAAACAAAAAAGCAAAGGAAAAGCCTCGACTTCATGATGGATTTACCCTAGAGAGAAAGAGAGAGAATAACTGTGCATCTTATTTTGGGACTCTCCACACATCTTTAAAAGTATCCTTGCTCTTGATATCATGTAATGTATCAGATGATGTTATGCTGACATTGTATTTGTGTTTGCAGTTTTTCCCTATGTTGTCTGTGAGCTGCCTAGACTTCTCTTGTGGGTCTTGTGTTCTGCAACATGTACAAGAATGGCCAACAGAAAGTTATAAAAGGATTAAATGGAGTAATAAAAAATGCTCAAGGCTTAGCACCCCATTTACTAATGATGAGGCTAAAAAACTGTAGCAGGTGGGTATGTATGTACTGAATAAAACAGGATTTTTTTCTTTGTGACTAGAAGGGAAACACTGACTCCAGAGCATATGGGAGTCATATTTAAGGAGGGGAGGAACATCATGTAGCATTTTGTCTGATGTGCAGCTGATGTGTAGAAGACTAGAAAGGAGTCCGTTGAGTAACGCTGTCTGAGTAAGGGGTGGGAGTGAGGGGACAGGCAGGTAAAAGTGGACAAAGCTAAACAGCTTAAGACAACCAAGATCAATTCAAAGTGAATTGTGGAGAATATGGTGCAATTTAGAGTAACTGCATTTTCTCCACAAAAATACCTTTGTCAAGTCTGGGTTAGTGTCCTGAAAGCGGGCTCAGCCAAGAATAGTGGAGAAGCTGCCAAGAAGTTGAAATACATGGGTTGGAGGGTGATGGAAAGTCCCTCACTGAAGAAAGTATAGCACAGGGATCACAGAGGTAGTCCAGAGCGCCAAACACAAACAGCCATTTTAGGGAGTCACAGAAAGATTTGAACAATGAGTATACAGCCACATCAGCAAATCCTAAAGCACTGGGCAGTTCAAAAGAGAGGAATGTCAAGTAGAGAAAGGGCTTTGTAGGGGGCCTGTGTGAGAAGGGAGATGTTAAGAACACTGGGCTTGTATTGATGTCAGATGCTAGACTATTGTTTAGCTTTAGCTCATCTGTTTAAAGGTCCCCCTTCCAAAAAAAAAAAAAAAGTAGGATGGACCCTGCATAACTATTGGGAAACAATTTAATTCCCTAAACACATTTTTTTCTTAGCCACAAAATGAAAAAAAAATGACACTCCCCAGCTTAAATTATAAGTATTAAATACATTAATGTACGTGAACAATTGTATCAAGTAATGTTTTAAAATAGTTAATATTGTTAAGTATTTTATTGAGTGCCAAGCAGTGTGTTTCAAATGTTTACTTTATCGATATCTCCAAAATATGTCCTAGTTTATCTTGCTACAGTCTGGTGAGGTCAGAATGCTGCTTATTCTCAGAAAAATAGGCCCCAGGAGCAGCTGAGTAACTAGTCATCACTCACATAACTAGTAAGTATCAGAGTCAGTATTTAAATCCAGGGACTTCTTCTGCCAGAGCTTAAGACTAAGGCTATTAAATTATGTAGACACATCTGGACACGTTTTAACTCATGGGAGAGTTCTGGCAGGAGGATTTGTTCACAAATGATCTGGTCCAGAAAAAGGGCCATTTACATGTAAATGCCTTTTACCAAACAGGGTTAATAGAATATCTGAACAGATCTGTCCTTCCTGGTTGACTTACCTCCTGCAATTGTACTGTCTTCCTTGGAATTTAAAGGCATCATCACTGATATTTATTTATTATAGTAACAAAGACTTAGATGTTATAACAGTGTTCTGTTACTTTCCATTGCATCAAGTGGACATGAGAAGGTCCTTTTTCTCTCTTCCATCATTATCTTCACATGATAGATTTTGAGCAAGCAGGAAACAATACTGCTGGTAATAACTCACATCTATTCCGCCAATCCCTTTAGCTGTTAAAGAGTCAAAAACTCTGTAAATTGCCCTTAAGAACACTTCACACACTGAATGTATATGGACATGTGATGTTTTTAGCCATCCCTACTTTCCCTCAAAAATGTGCAATACAAAGAAATAAGTGTTTAAGTTTTGACCACTCCATACAACTAAAAGCCTTAAACTATTGATGTGAATATACAACCAGACATTTATGCTTGTCCTCCACTATTGTTACTTGTTCATGGGGAACACTAAAGCACAATATTTCCTTTCTGCTTTCCTTTCCCCTTATCTTGATAGCAGAAACTATAGAGCATTAATTTTGAAACTTTTATACAGATAAACACACAGAAATGGTCTTCTTACACATGAGGGTGCCTTGACATACACACAGTCTAACTCATACAATAATTCCTTTACACACACACACACACACACACACACACGAATACATCATTACATGACACTAGAATCATACCCACATATACGGTCTAATACATGTACTTCCTTAACAACAGAGGATATTGCTCTGTCTTTCTTATTCTATTTCTTTAACTGTTCTTTTCCCTTTTCCTGATGTCTTCCTTATTCCTAACTCCTGTTTTGATTTTGCTTTTGTTTTTTTTAACATTTTTCATGGTGCATATATTCATTCATACCTATAGAATGTATATTTATTAAACAACCATCCCCCAGCTGGACATGACATTTGACACTAAGGCTAAAAGTATGAACAGGTCAGACAAATGATCGTTCTCATGGAGCTTGCATTCTAGTAGCAAAAGTTAGAAAAGACAAAAGTCAGTAGACCAATACTATTTTAGAATGACTAATGCAAATAAAAATGAATGATCATCTTTGGATTGCATTTTTCAATTCATTTGTCATTTATTCAGCTAATTTGGGGCACTTATTATCTCCCCCCAAAATGTATCAGAGTCTGTGAGTAAAACAGAAAGCAAAACATGAAATCCAGCAGGACAAACTCACAGTGGTTGAAGAAATGGAGAGAGAGGTAGGAGACAGATATGTTCTGTATGTGAAGAGAATAGATTCTTTCATATTCATAGAGGTTGCATATGTCATAGACGATACATTGCACTCAAAACAAAGTGAAGGATTTTTTTGTGAGATGTTATAAAGAGGTCCAATTTTATTATTTTACACGTGGATCACCATTTGTTGATGAGTCCTTTCTTTCCTAATTGTGCACTCTTGACACCCTTGTTGAAGATCAGTTGAGTGTAGTATATTCACAAGTTTACTTCAGGATATTATTTTATTCTATCAGTCTTTATTCCTATTTTTATGCTAGTACGATATGGTTTTAATCAATGGAGTTTTGTAATAAATTTGAAATCAGGAAGTGTGATGCCGCCATCTTTGTTTTTCTCAAGATCATTTTGATGGTTCACCTTTTGTAGTGTCATATAAATTTTAAGATTTTTATTCTATTTCTTTAAAAAAATCCATTGGAATTTGGATGGGAATAGTATTGAATCTATAGATTACATTGGGTAGTATGGATACTTTAAGAATATGAAGTTTTCTGACCTGTGAACATAGGATGTCTTTCCATTTATCTTCAATTTGTTTTATCAATGTCTTATAGTTTTCAGTGAATGTTTTTCACCTACTTTGTGAAGTATATTCATATGCATTTTATTCTTTTGATGTTATGGTAAATGGGATTATTTTCTTAATTTCTTTCTATAGTTTGTTCTCAGTATATAGAAACACAACTGGTTGTATGTTAATTTTGTACCCTGCAACTTTACTCAAATCAGTTGTTGGTTTGTGTGTGTTTGTATAGTCCTTAGGGTTTTCTATAAGTAAACTCATGTCATTTGCATGATTACACTTATATGAGATATTTACAATAGTCAAACTAATAGAAGCAGAAAATAGAATCATGGTTGCCAAGAACTAGGGGGAGGAGAAGACAGGAATTTTTCAATGGGTATAAAGTTTCAATTATGTAAGACAAGTAAGTTCTAAAGAGTTCTAAGAGTTCTGCTGTACAACATAATGACTATAGTTAACAATACTGTGTTGTGCACTTAAGATTTTATTAAGAAAAGAGATTTTATGTTATGTGTCCTTGAAACAACAACAACAAACTAAAACAAAGAGGCACAAGAAACCCTTTCAAGGTAATGGATGTGTTTATTACCTTGATTGTGGTGATGATTTTATGGGTATGCACATATGTTCAAACCCATCAAACTGTATATATGAAGTGTGCACAGTTTGTTATATATCACTTATACCTCAATAAGGCTGTTTAAAACAACACACAGTAAGGGAGAAGATAATCTTTTAGTCAGTGAAGACATTAAAGAGAGGGACTTCCTAAGATGAAGTTTAAGTGGCAGTTAATGTGGAAAGAGTGATGTTTCCACTCATTACAAAGTTGATGTTGAAAGGCATAAGAGACTTCCGGCAGTTAATGTGGAAAGAGTGATGTTTCAACTCATTACAAAGTTGATGTTGAAAGGGATAAGAGACTTCCGGCAACATGGCGACAGGGCAGCTTGGTCTATGAGACCCTCCGCAAAGGAGAACGCAGAGGGACTCTGGCTCTCTCCCCGGGGGCTGCGGATCTTATCCCCGGCAGCCTGCTCTTCACACGGAGCTCGGCTGTCGCCACTGCTGAAACATCACGGCAGTCTGGGCAGCCACTGCAGCGCAGATGCTGCAGCCACCACCACTGCCACCGCCGCTGTGGCGGCCATTGCATATTGTGCTATCCGTGCCAGAGGCGATCCACGACTTCAGACCTTGAAGCCCCTGCAAGCAAGATCTGCTGAGATCGCTGCCGCTACTACTGCCACTGTGATGTCCTGCCAGGCCGTGGGTCTCCTCCCTTGTGCCTTGAGGCAGGCTCCCATCTCCCGGCTTCTGTCAGGCTCCATCCCCTCTGGGGCGAGCAGCTGAGACAAAGACCACCTGAAATCATGAGTAGCACCACCTGCTGGCGATAAAAGGTAACAACACCGAAACGGGAAAAACAAGCTTGATGAACAGACACAGGCCAGATCTGAGTGGTGAACTGGGCAGTCGTGAACTGAGTGGTGATCTGAACTGCCCTTCACAGCAGGCTAGGGGCAACTGACCCTAACTGTGAACAAATTTAACAGCCTGAGAAGACACCTAGAAATCAGAGCTGAAAGGACATTGGATTTAAACGAAAAGTCTCAGAGTGTGCTTCATTGGTTCTGTTAGTTTACTGACTTGACTCTATTCATATTGTTTTGTTCCTTTTTTTCTTTTTTCTTTTCTTCTATTTTCTCCTCTCTGTAAACCATATCTTTGTACAGAGGAACAGCACACCAATAAGGAGGTTGGTTAGCTTGTATGTTAGCATCATTGTATGTTTTAGTTTTTTTTGTATGGGACTTGGTTATTCTGTAGCCATGGTCTATTGTTTTTATCTGTTTCAGTTTAGGTCTCTCTCTCCATTTGTTGGTACACTCGTCTGTTTTCCCCCTTACTCCTCTCTCTCTCTCCACCCCCTCCTTCCCCCCACTGTCTGCTCCATTCCTTCCCTCTGTTAACCTCATTTTATTTCAGGGAATAAACCTACAATGCCACTGAATGGACAGATTCCAAGGCAGTGGGAAGTGGGTTTCAGATTATCCATACACTTGTCAGCGGATACCAAGATCTGCAGATAGATTTTGAACCACAGCTCCCCCTTAAGTAAATCTCAAAACTGCAAAAAGGACCATCCCCAACCTACAGTGCAACACCAGAATTGAACAAAGTAAGAGGACATACATAAAGAAGAATAGGAGATTGAACAAACAGAAGTAAAAGCAACCCCCCTACCCCTGAATAACAGAATTAAAGAAGAGAGTAATGTGGAGGGAAGGAAAAAGTAGGGAGGAGGAAAAAAACCACACAAATGAAGAAAAACCAAAAGAAGAATATAAGTCTCACTCAAACCCCTGGGAGGTCAGACACTGAGAAAACAGACTTCGGAACACAGAAAATGAAGGGCCCCCA
>CAUYQG010058377.1:0-23303 GCA_963574415.1 Tarsius wallacei
CGCAGTCTTTTTAAGGGATACAGAAGAACCATGATCAGAAAGTTGGTAGAAATATGAGCATTAAAGTCACTTCTCGTTAAGCTTCAATTGGAAACTAGACCATAATATTGGAAATGAAGAAAATAGTTGCTCAGTTTGGAACCTAACAATTCCCAGGAGGCAGAAGCTGAGCACCATTTTTTTAAATAAACAAAAATCTTTTTTTTTTTTTCAGTATTTTTTATTATCATATTGTGGGGTACAGTTAAGAATTAGATGTACAAATATGCTTCATTCAGACACCCTTGGTGATAAAAGGTGTCTCCCCGTCCCCAGGCAGATATTGAGTATCATTAATCCCATCCCCCCTCCCCTCCCCTCCCCGTAGTTTCCCACCACTGTCAGTCATTTTCTTATAGTATTATGTTGGATGTTCAAGGTTCACTATATGAGTGAGAACATGTGATACTCCGATCTTTGTTTCTGTGAGAGGTCACTCAGTATTATAGATTCTAGTTCCATCCAAGTTGGGAAGCCAAAATTTATACACAGGTTTTCAACTGTGTAGAGAGGGTCAGTGTCCCTAGCTCCCACATTGTTCAAGGGGCAACTGTATTTATATTCTTTTCTCATTCTATATATTTCTCCTCTGAGTAGTCTTATCTACTTATAGAGTTTTCTATTATCACTTCTATTCTGTAAACACTTTAAATTGCCAGATGTTTCACTTGAGTTTCAGACTAAATTTCTGAATTTATACCAGACTTATTAACTTAAAATGGCATTAACAAATCCAAACTCAGTGTGTCACAAACTTAATTATTGATAAATATTCCAATGATCAAGACTGTAACTTCATCTCGTACCTAGTCTCTCAAGTTTGAATTCTGAAAAACAACTGTAGTAACTTTCTCTTCTAAACCTTCCTAATTCAATCAATGGCTAGGTCCTGCTGAGTCTACCAAATCCCTCTCCTAATATTTCCACAGTTCTTGTTCTAATTTATTTGACAAATTTTATTATACCAATTGTTATTAAGGTATTCTGTTAAACCATGTTAAATGCCTGGAAAGAACTTAGTCTCATATAGGATGTAAATATTAAGATATTGATAAAATCCTAAATAATGTCCAGAGTATAGAGGGATAATTTTTAGTGGGGTAGGTCAGGGAAAATATGGTGTTTTAACTAGCTTTTGAATTATATTATGCAAGAAGGGTAGAATTTTGTTATGTAAAGAATGCCAGATAGAATGGAAAAAAACAGATAAGTGAATTTGATAATAATTGAAAATTCCCAGAAGTAGAATTATTGGTTCAGTGGGTAGATGCATTTTTAACAGTGATTGATACTACCAAATTACCCTCTTTCAAAACTATTCTAATTGATACTCCCACCAGAAATGTATGGAAGCACCTGCTTTCTCATAGAATTGCCAGTAGTGTGTAATAGGGTTTCTTATATTTATAAAACAACACCAACAAAAAAATGGAGTATTTAAAAATTAAATACCTAGAAGGTTTGAATACAGGCAGTATTTGACTTTCCTCCCATTGTATGGATTCAGTTATTAAAATAGACCGCAGACAGATATTTCCTACTCTTTCTGAGAGAGGAAGCACAGTGTATACTGGAAGTGTCAGCGTTGAGAGTCAATTGGCATATCCAATGACTGGTGATGGTAATGGTGACACCAGTGTGTGTGAACTAAAAATTACATATTTTACATGAGATTGCTTATATTGCTGAAAACCAGTCACTTTATTTCTTGCTATTTTCTGCACTACCTTCTAAATTTCCTAGTGATGTCATGAAATGCCCAGCATGAATCCAATGCATCATTTTTCCACTCAGTTCCTTCATGAGTAAGATCAGGGTTAATTATTGTATCCTTAACAGGGTTTTTGTCAGTATTGAATCAGTTAATAATTCTACAAATCTCAAGACTGTGCCTGACTCATGGTAAATAGTAAAAAGTGTTTAATTAATAAATTCATAGTGAAATATCTAATTTATGATCTAAAACTTCCTAGCATTTTCTCTGCTATAGAATATTACAAAGTGACATGGATCCTAGGCAAATGTGTTTGAATGCTGAGAACTAAGATTTTGACTATATGGAAATATATCATTTTTGGACTACCTGGCATAATTTTTTTGTTAAGGAAAGTGGTTTCCACTTAGGGAGTCCTGAAGGGAAGACGAGTCTTTTCTTCCTTTTTCTTCTTCCTGATGGCTAAGATGCAGGCAAATTAGCCAGGCTCACCAATCAGAAATTTTCTTCCAAAATTTTGATTCTGAAAGACTAACCCTACTGGGATAGGTAAAAACATTCATGGAGGTAGTGATGATGTCAAGGGTAGGGTGCAACAGAGGTAGTGTCTGAAACAGACTCTTCCTTTAGAATGTATTGGCTATGTTTTTTTGCATCTAGTTTCATTTGATTCCTGCCTATTTTCTGAGCCTGGTATCCAGTCTTCCCAAATAAGCTGTGATTTGCCCAAGATTCTGCAAACAAATTCTGTTCATGTTTCAGTGAGCCAGCCCTGATTCTATTGCTGCAACCAAGAGCCCATGTGGTCCATAAACCTCGACCTGGAAAGATATATGAAGAGGGAAAAAAATATGAGATGAAATATAAAGACAGTATTTAACAAAAAGATTTTCTCTTTTCCAGAGATAGGCTTATTATGTGCATTGTTGGAATTGGATTTTGAAATATGAAATTTGCTTCTTTGCTTATCAGTTTCATTTTTATAATTACCCAGTTCTTTCTTCACAGTTACCAATGGCCAACATAGCTTCTGGTGAAATGTATACATTGAATTCAGCTTTTCTTGCATCATTACAAAAAACTAGTAAAATATTAACTTGTGCTAATTTTTTTTCTAGAATCATTTGATATTGGTATCACTATACATTGAATCATTGGCATATTAGTCATGGATTCTTGGACCAGATTGCCTGGATTCAAAAGTGAGGTTTATACTTATTGGTTTATTAATTTTACAAATACTCTGTTTATTGAAAAAAAGAGAATTCTATCTGAAAATTCTTCATAGGATCATTGGAAAATTTTAATGAGTTATTATATGGAAAGATATTAGAATGAGGCTTGATTCATAGGAAAAATACAGAAGGGGTAGTTATCATTAAATTTGCTAGCTAATTTGTATTATACATATAACAACGTTTAAACTCCTTCTCACATATAATTTTACAAAAATTTATCTTGCCTTATAATCTACAACTCATCTCTGGTTAATTTTCTATTTATTTAACACAATCTTTTTTGAACTTCATACGTTTTCTTCAATAAATCTTATGCTGTACATATAATAGTTAAGATACAGAAAGTCAATTTATTATGAGTTAGGGTTAAAATTGGCTACAAATATATTACTCTCATATTTTTATACTTAATTCTGAGGCCTCTTTTCCAATATGCTTAAAAATATACCTGAAGTAGTTAATGTCTAGTAATTAAGTAAATAAATGATTTATAAAATTAAATGAGATCATTCATTTTTATTTTAGAAGTACCACACAGAGTATTTTAAATTTAATACAACTTTGAGATAGGCTTTTAGGAAATTTCAATGTATCGTATTTTATAATACCAAATGTCAGGTTAACATTGTAATTGATACAGTTAATGTACAGACTATTTTGACTGAGGTTATATTATATAAAACAAGATGGAAAACGCCATATGGAATAAAGTAAGTACTTTATCCAGTTGTAAGAAAGTGTATAGAAAAACTTCAAGGTCAGAATTTACACTATTTTTCACTTCCAGCTGTCAAGTAGCATTTTAAAAACACACTCAACACATTTTATCCTCAAGGAAACACAAATTCTAGAGAAGAAAATGCTTTCAATTCACAATTCTGTCTCAGCTTCAAGGGTGAAGTATTATAGAAATGTTCTGGAAATTTTAGGAGATACAACAAAGTGAAAAAAGAGTAGGCTCTTCAGAATTATGAACAAGATACTGTGGTTCATAAATGTATCTGGTGCCTAAAAACCCAGAGAGAGTAATTCCTCATGTATTGAGTCACTGTTATATGAACATGAAAGCTTACATTTTTTTTCCTGATGATAGTAATGGTTTGAACTTTATGACAAACCAAATTCATTTTAATTATTTTCTACTATGTGCTGAGTGACACAGCAGGGTGAAGGGTAACAGACAACAGTGCAAAGAAACTTAGTTGCTGTGTCTGACTTATTTTAATATTTTCACATTTAATAAAATACAAAATGCATGCACTTTAAAAATGCAAAAATTTATATATAAAATATGTTAATATTTTCTCTTAGTAATATCTCATGATTTTATCACTATAGAAAGAAACTGAGACATGGTTCCTGTCTCTGAGGTATTTTAATATTTTCAAGTTTTCTTTCAATGCTTCTTTAAAATTTAGGGTATAGTAGAAGCTGCTTAAGGCTAGATTCAGTTGGTGTAGAAGTATACTAACTCATATGGATGTTGTTACAACAGTTTTCCAGACAGCAGTACTGAAATTTATACATTAACCAAAATATTACCATGTACATCATAATTTTGTAGATTATGGTTGCTCATTATGAGAGCAGTTTCCATTCAAATTACAATGTCAGTGTGGTGGCTGTAGATATAATCCCTGCTCTATCATTTTTTTAGCTGAGTGAATTTGGGAATAATATTTAAACTCTATAATCCATCAGAATGACTATTGAAATATACTGCCTACAAATACAAATATATAAAAACATCCATAGTAGCGTCTACCTAAGAAACACACAATCATTTGTAACTGCTATTACTATCATCATTATTATAGAAAGATTTCTGAAGAGCCTCCTGGCGTTTTATTAATATGTATACTTTGTGCTAATTTGTCCTATTATAAAATAGATAAAAGGAGTTATATTATTATATACGTTTTAAAAATTTCTTTAAGGAAGGTAATTTCTATAGCCTGGAGGAGGAATTTTCAGTAAACTTTTATTTAATAGTAATATAGTAAATGTATACCTACTGATATTAGGTAAAAACAAAAATCTCCACTAAAACCCTTAACAATTAAAGTTTTTCTGAGGCTTCTAGCAAATATATCAAGTCAACAAAAATAGAAGAATTAGAAAGATGACAAAGGAAGAAGAAACAAATTTGTTAATATTTTCAGGCAATGTTATTTCTAGACATAATGTTTAGGAGTCAAAGAGAATTAACTGGCAAGTGTTAGAACATGAGTCCATCAGGACTCACAGAGCTTGCTGGGTTCAAAGATTGGCAAGAATGACAACTCAGGCCATGATCAATTCTGTTTGATATAGACAAATGAACAGATGAAGCTCTCTAATTACTCACTGAGTAAATATATTTCAAACATAATAATTATAAAATAAATATTGCTTTATCATAACACCACAAATTATAGACTTCATAGGATGGTTCTTTAAAATAGGGCACGAAATCAATTTTTTATATAAATTTATTCATGGGTAAAAAAAATGATCCCTGTAAATAGGGCGGTATGTTCATATAAGGGAAGACCCAATATTATCAAGAAGACGATAATTAATATATAATTCAAATTAAGTTATAATTAAAATTTTAACAGGTTTTTGGTAGAACTTGACTTGCTGATCTTAAAACCATATGGAAAAGTATCAATAGCTGACACTCTACTAAAGAAGGACCAATTATCCTATCATAGGTTAGGATATTACAAAGATGCCATTTTTTTTCAGAACCATACAGTATTGGCACAAGAATAGATACTAAATCGGTAGAACAGACTAGAGTGTTTGTATACAGAATCATGTATATTAGTTTATGATAAATATGGCATCTCAGATCAGTGGAGATACAGTGATCCATTCAATAGATGTATAACTTGTATAATTAGAATGCATTTGTGTAGCATAGTCTGTGTTAGAAAAATTAATTAAATCCCATTCTACACCATTTATAACATAATTTTCAAATGAATTAACACCTAAGTGTTTGAAAGGCAAATCATAAAGTATTAGAAAAAAACTGTAATATTTATGAATTTTGGAGTAAAGGAAGGCTCTGTTTAAATACACAAAGGTTGGACTCGGTGACTCAGCCTGTAATCCCGTGCTTTGGGAGACCGTGGTGAGTGGATTGCCTGAGCCTGAGGGTTCGAGACCCGTCTGGGCAACTTGGCGAGCCCTCATCTCTACAATAAATAAAAAAATTAGCCGGACATGATAGCTAGCGTGTGCCTGTCGTTCCAGCTACATGGAAGGCTGAGGCGGAAGGGTCACCGGAGCCCAGCAGGTCGAGGCTGCGGTGGCCAGGAGCGTGCCACTGTTCTCCAGTCTGGGCGACAGAGTGAAACTCCAACTCAAAATAAATAAATAAATAAATACACAAAAGTCTATGTTAACATAAATAATAAAGGACATAAAAACAAAGCAAAAATTAATAAATATAAGAACTATATAAAAATTTAAAAACATTTACCAGAAACACACCAAATGATGCCAAAGGAAAAATAACTCACTGGAAGGAAATATACATTAAAAAAATAAAAAATGTTAAAATTAAAAAAAAATGATTAGTACTCTAATAGAAAAAGAACAGATGATATAGCTGGGAAATACACAAATAAGGGGAAAAAAAAACCGAACAACAAATGTATACAAGGATGTTCAATCTCACTAATAATTAAGAACATATAAATTATAACAAGTGACATGCTATATTTTCACACATTAGAATAGCAAAAGTCAAAGTTCGATGATACAAAGATCTGGCAAAAAATGGTAAACAGAATATTCATTGATGATTATCATGAAAAAATCACAAAGTCATATCATTTATAGGGTGATTGATAATTATCTCCAAAAGTATGATGGGTGTGGTGGCTCAGGCCTGAAATTCCAGCACTTTGAGAGGCAGAGGCGAGAGGATTACCCGAGCTCAGGGATTTGAGACCAGCCTGAGCAACATGGCGAGACCTTGTCTCTACAATAAATAAAAAAATTAGCTGGACATGGTGGCACATGCCTGTGGTTCCAGCTTCTTGGAGGGTTGAGGCAGATGGATCACCTGAGCCCATTAGGTTGAGGCTGCAGTGACCATGAGTATGCCATTGTACTCCAGCCTGGGTGACAGAGTGAGATTTTCTGACTCAAAAAAAAAAAAAAAAAAGTACATGCATTTGTGATGTAGAAATTCTACTTATTAGTATGTGCCTTATAGAAATACTCAGCAATTTCCACAAGAAGGATGTTCATGGCAGCACAATCTCGACAAGAATGAGATTCATAGCAAAAAAAATTTTTAAAAAATCAATTTGGAAATGGCTAATATATTATAGTCTATCCATTCAGTGGATTACAATGCGCAAATTAAGAATGATGAAGATTCTTGTATACCAACATAGATAGATATCCAAATCACATATTTAAAATAAAATAAATGAAAGGTCCATTGCCTTGCTTGACTCTGGTGTGGCCATGTGCTCTTTGAGCTATGGCTGTCGCCATGCTTCCTGGCTTTGGTCCCCTCCCCTACCTTGGGGAGGTGAATCTTCTCTCTCTCTCTCTTTCTCTAATTTACTGTTAAATAACCTGTATTTTCTGATCTAAAAAATAAAATAAATAAAAATAAATGAAAGATGGGCATGCATAACATAGTAACTCTTACACATACAAATAAAATAAAAACTGCAAAAAATAATGCTATGTATTTTCTGTAGGGAAGTGTGTGTGTGTGTGTTTGTATGTGTGTGTGTGTGTGTGCACGCGCGCACGCTCATGTGTCTGAAGGGAACTTAGAATTTTCTGAAATTAGCTGCATTATTTCACTGAAAATATTCATGTATTATGTCAAATTAAATTTATTCTAAAAAGACACAAAACAATAGCCCACAACCTCAAAAGGTAGTTTTTAAGACAAAATTATCCCCAGTAATTATCTTCAGTAATTATCATAGTCTTGGGTACCCTTAATAATGGTTGTTCATTCAGTGGCAACTTCTTTTACCCATATTCGAATAAATACACACAAGTTATTAAAATTTCTATTTTTAGGACTTTTATCTTTGTGCAAAAATTAAGACAATAATGGTTATCATGGAGGACATGAATTTATGAAATTTTTCTGTGTCTGTCATTAAGTGATTGGGATCTGACTCTATTTGCCAGCTAAAAATATCACCTCATTTGGAGAACTATGATAATTAAAAGTAATTAATTGACTGAGAGAAAATGAAGATGGTTTTCAGTGTTTGTTATTGTTTTACGGATATATATATATATTATTTATAGTATATATAATGCATAAAATTGGATAGAATTTTTATATTATAAATTATCATCAATGAATTGGATGTACCCTCAATTCCTAGTGTTGGGAACTACAGGTAACTAAGCAGTAAGTACAGTTAGTTGCAGGCTGTACTTCTTCATTATTTTCTTAATGCAATAGTTCTCAACCTGGATTCCACATAGAATTATTTGGTGAGTTTTTAACAAAACACTGACACCAAGAACCTCTCCTCTTACTCTGATAATATGATTGATGCCCAGGAAATGGTAGTTTCTAAAGCTACTAGAAGATTTTATTGTCTGGCCAGTGTAAAGAATCATGACCTTGTGGGAAATCTGTGCAGAATTTTAGACGTAGAATATGCTTGTTAACCTATGCTAAATTCCTTCGTTAATCAGAGTATTTTAATTATGTGTTGATAAAGTTTCCAGTTTTTTGTTGATTATCTCTAAGTCACCATTAATAATCATGTCATTTAGTTTTCAAATGAATTGCAACTCAGAAACTTCAAATGACGATATGTCATATAAGAAATTATTTGAAATTAAAATAATCAGATAAAGCTTTAAAAGTTATCTGATTATTGAGCACAAATATAATTATAATGCACACATATCACTAAATCTGGTGTAAAAAATAGAAATATTATGATTTCATAATCATAAATTGAAATTTCTGTCTTAAAATGAAAATATTTGTTTTCAGTTGGTTCATAATTATTTTAATTGAATAAATTAAATGCATTTACACAAATGATTATGGGGTATTATGTATATATTATAGCAAATGAACTTTTAGGCAATGCATAAAATAACTATAGTGGAAATATTAAGTTGGAATATCTTAATACCTTTTTAAGTATAGCAATATACTCTAAGCACAAAATGGCTAATATCATCACAATTATTTCTGATTAAAATATAAAGATAGCTATAGCCAATAAAATAATACTTAAAGTTTAAAAGGAGATCTGTTCTTATTGTTTTTAAGGGTGGCAGCAAAAGAGGTGAGATTACAGAAACAGAATGCTAATTTGATTTTAAGAGAGTGATATTATGCTTGTTCTGTGATGTTCAAATGACTCCCTGAATTAATATATTCAACATAGATAAAATTTGAGTTTTTAGTGGCAATGTCTTTTAAAACACCTGTGATTGTCATAATCAAATCACTCTTTTATCAAGGGTAAATCTGATACCTAAAATAACAAACTTATAAAAATGCTGCTTATCTATGTAGAGCTTTATATTCTAGACTAAAGCCTTATGTGGGCTTTGTGATAGACAGAATAATGGCCCCACAAAGATATCAACATCCTAACCTTTAGAACCTGTGAATATATTATCTTACATGGCAAAATAGATTTCACTGATGTGATTAAGTACAAGATCTTTAGGTGGGAAGATTATTTGGAAATTTCCAGGTAAACCCAGTGTAACCACAAAGGTCTTGAAAGAGGGAGACACAAAGGTCAAAGCTAGCAGAAGCAGATGATGTTGGAAACAGAAATTTAAATTTAAATTTAAATTTAAAGTGTTGCACTTTAAAGTAGAGAAAAGGGCCATAAGCCAAGGAATGCCAATGTCCTCTAGAAGCTGAAAATCACAAGAAAATAATCTTTCTCTGAAGTCTCCAGAAGGAATGCAGTACTGCTCACTTTTAGCCTGTAACACTCATTTCAGAATTTCAACCTCCAGAATTGTAAGAGAATAAATTTGTGTTGTTTGAAGCTAACAAGTTCCTGGTATTTGTTACAGCAGCACTAGGAAATTAAACAGGTTTCCACATGCATTTATATAATATATTTTAATAATTATTTCTCAAAATAAGAGGACAGGAAATACTAACCCAAGAGCAAAGCCTTAATATTATCTCCTACTTCTTTGTAAACTATACTAGTTTTGATCTGTGTTTAAAGTGAGTTACTTATATTCAAATATTTTTATTTTATAATCTAATTACTGGTTAAAACTAGAAAATTTATATTGTTTAATTGCATTTCATATTTTATTATTCTCATTATAAAATTAACTTCATGTTAAAAATAATTTGGACATGAGAAAAAAGTTTTATCTTTAAGTTTTCATCATATAGTATAGTGCATCATATAGTATAATGCTTATAATCATATTTTACAGGTAATTTTGCATCCCACCTTGGTATTTAATATTTTCAGAGCTGTCCAATAGTATCCATAACCATCATTTAAAATTCCTACATAATATATTCTTGATACAGTTTCTTAATTATTTTTCTCATGTTGAATATTTAAATTGTTTCTAAGTTTTAACTACTATTAATAATGTCAAAATACATGCCCATTTGCCTTTGGGTCTATGTAAAAAAGTGGTTTATATTTTCTAAGACATTTTGGTTAAATCAGACATTTGGGACCAACAATATTTTAATATTATAAATGTTTCTTCATATACTAAATAAATATGTATTATTATATATATGATTAATATGAAGCATGGTGCACCAGACAGTGTACAAAGTGCTAGGTACAGATTTATAAACAAAACAGATATGTTCTCTGTTTTCCAGGAATATTCAAGCTATGACAGCTCATGTGATAATTAAACATATAATTAAGTACTTAATACATATTTTGTTACAAATCATGATTTAATATATATTACATATTTGTATACATCTCATACTAGCCTATGAATCCAAAATGGGATCAGAAGGTATTCAGCTGTGTCTTCAAGCATTTACTATATACTTAATATTAGTATTAATGTGCATATATTGTATAGTAATATACATATAACTAAGTGCATTTACATTGTCTGTTTAAATACATCATCTGTTACATAGTTGTTATTATATCCATTATTTGGATTACTTTAGATCAGAAAGGTTAGGATCAGAAGTGTCAATTAAATTACTCAAGAACATATGATTACTATGTAGCAAATTTGAATTCAAATCCCAGTGATTTGATTCTAAATCCAGGTGGTCTATACCTTCTGTGTTGGTAGTTTTGATAGTTTTACTGACCTCTTTACTGACTTTCTCCAGGTTTTGCCTCCTTACCCCTACTTAAATTCTTGCCCATGAGAAGAAAAGATTGTACCCTATTCCAAATCCCTAATTGTGAACTTGACTTCATTAGCTCCAGGTTTTTCCTTTTAACCAACTGATCCCATAAACTTGGAAAATGATCATTTTAATTTTGGACATTATTTAATCATAAAAATCAGAGCACTTGTAGGTTGTAAATAGGTTCTGTAAAGCTTTTGCTTCCAGTCAGTTTAGGAAGATCTTGTGGGAGAAGGATTTTAGTAAATTCAAAAGGAGTAACTTGGTGCTTTGTACTTACAAGTGAAGTGGGAAGGGAATGCCAGGGCAAGAATGCATTTGGAGGCATATGCAAACGTTGGGAGGTAGAAGTAGAATAAGCAAAGGAGGTAAGGACTAAGATTCAGGTAAAGAACTTTGAAGAGGAGAAAATTATGTCCGATCCCCAAAGCATTTGGAAACACCATACAGTCTCAAATCTATAGAATGAGCAATTAACAAATTAGGATAACTCATGTTAGGCAGCAGCAATCTTGAGTGGCAGGTATCTGAGAGAGGGTAGCCCTTAGAGAGCATCTGTAGAAATTTAGAATAAACCAGTATATAAATCACAATGATATCACTAACAAGTAAATATGAAGAGATTTTGTTAACAGGTATAAAAATATGACTGTGGACTATACTTGAGGAATAAGATGCTGTATGCAAAATGTAAGATATAGCTATTTTAAGTGAAATTGCTTAATGAGTCACATTCATGGTGATGTTGAATTTCTTTTTAGATAAGTGAAAGTACTAGAGGACAATTTTTCATCACTGCAGATATGAGTTAGCAATTGTTAAGCCACCCCAAAGCTGGGCGGGAAAGAGAAGTACTGTGATTTTTATATAAATTCTTGAGTGAGAATAAGATTATTTGGGGCCTTCAGAAGCATGCAGAGTGAGTGTCATATGCCTTTTTTTAAATTGCCAACGACTTAAAATAACAATTAGTGTTCTATGTATCAAGCAACAGAATCAACAAGCTCGAAAAATCCATAGTGCTGAGCTGGTTCTGTGGTAACACAAGGGCTCACTGGTCAACTCAGACTCTGAACATTCCATATGGACACACAGCTTAATCTGCAGTGGTAGCCGACTTCCAAGATGGCCTACAATAAGCCCTCGGTTCTGATATTCACACCCAGGTGTAGTCCTTGCCTACATTTTATCAAAGTTGGTCTGACTGCTCAACTTGCCTATGAGAAGAAAAGATTCACAAATTAGCCAATGATGGGATGTGAATTCTAAGTTTAGGTTATAAAAGACCATGGCTTCCCATCTTGGGTGTTTTTTTGCTCACTTGTGTTCATTTGTGATAATTCAAGTATTTCTCACTTTGGGAGGAGTAAGATGTCATATCATGTGGGCATTCAGGTAGAAAATGGAGAGACCACCATTCCTTGCAGCAAGGAATGGTGGTCTCTGATGATCTTTTGTCAATGACTAGCAAGGAACTGCCAACAGCTCTATGAGTAAATTTGGAAGTGAATTCTCGACCCCAGTCAAGCAGTGAGACAGTTACAGCCCTGGTCAACAGCTCAAGTGAAACTTTGTGAGAGAACCTAAGCCAGCACTACCCAGCAATGATACTCCAAGATCCCCGACCCATAGAAATTATGAGGTAATAAAAGATTATTTTTGTGAACTGTTAAGTCTTGGGGTAATTTGTTATGTTGCTTTTTTTGCTGCCTATGGTGCCTGGATGTTGAGGAGAGAACGGGGTTCTTCGCCAAAGGAGCTAAAGAATAGAAGAACAAGTTTCTGTCTAGTAAGGAGAGGAAGAATAGGTTTTTCAGCTAGCGATGGCATCTCCACATATGTCTCCTACCCTCTTTGATATACTTCATGTCTAAGCAAATGAGGTAATATAATTTTTCCCCAAATATACCTTATGTATTCTTGCTTATACTGTGCTTTCCCCCAGGGTTTTTACTTTTTCCACATTTATGTCTCTTCATTCATTATCCTTCCTTCTATTTTCTGCTCAGAGATCCACTCATTCTGTGAATCAGTGATTCATTTATAATATTCTTCAATTGAAGTAATGAAGAATATTATATTTGTGCTACAAATGCACTTTGTACATTCTCTCTTTCATCATCTGCCTTGCTTAATCATTATTGACTATAGATTTTTTCAGTTAGATTTTAAGCTCTCTGAGAGTAACAACTATTAATGACTTGTTTGGTTTCTCATATCCAGGACTTGAGGGTTGAGCTGAACTAAAATAAGCTCTGGATATAAAAAAGTATATACTTATGCTAAAATTGTAGTTATATCACTGTATTTCATTATGTTCAATATAATATATGGGAGAAACTTGACTTCAGAATCAGAACGACATAGTCTCACTTGAAATGATCAGATGATAATTAGATAGCCTTGGGCTCATTTTGCTTTTACTTTTTCTTTCTTTTTAATTTAAAAAAATTCCCTGGACTATTTTTTTATACACAAGATAATATTAGACTCTCCTGAGTAGAATTGTAAATCTTAAGTAATATACACACAAAATCATCTTGTTCAATTCATGCATATTTTAAAGATGCAATGCAAATTAGAAAAAAATCAGCATTCTAGTTCGGCTTTAGAAATGTAGATATCAACAGGATGAGTTAACTCTTTGGAATCATCATATTAGAACTTGTCTGGAATCTGAATCAAGACAGTCAGTAAATTAGCATTTAATTCCTAGGCAAAACAACATTTAGCACTCATTCATTCTCAAGTAGGTATTGCAGGATAAGAAAATGTCACATTTCATGCGGTATTCACATCCTGAATTGTCAGGGTTTGAAACTAATAGAACTACTTATTCACTAAGTGGAATTTATAGAAAATGAAGATAAGTGCTTAAAATGGCCAATAAGTTCTGGCTTGTATCAATTAATTTCTCAGAAGACTTTTTTTTTCTTTAAAAAAAGAATCATGAATGCACAGCTGTAGAATATGTAAAAAGCAGTTTCATGATATACTCTTCAATCAGTGAAGCATTTTAAAAATGTACATAGCATAGTTTCAGCAAATTGCCTGGACATAAGCTTTTAGAATGTAGATTAATTCCAGTAGTCTCAGAAATTGAAAGAAAATCAACCATGCTTGTGGGGGTTTGTTTACAGACCCTCAATAACTAAGGGTATTCTGTCCTATTCTGAGTGTCTCTGGGACACTATGGGGAAAAAAGGACAGTGTTCTTAGTATCTAAACAAAAGTTCTTTCATTTTTTATTTTTTGTGTTGAAATCTCACTCTGTTACTCAGGCTGTAGTGCAGTGGCATGCTCACAGCCACCACAGCCTCAACCTGCTGGGCTCAGGTTATCCTTCTTCCTCAGCCTTCCAAGTAGCTGGAACCACATGCATGTACCACCATGCCCGGCTGATTTTTAAATTTATTGTAGAGTCGAGGTCTCGTCATGTTAGGCTGGTCTCAAACACCTGAGCTCAGGTAATTCTCTTGCCTCCACCTCCCATAGTGCTGGGATTGCAGTTGAGAGCCATCATGCCTAACTAAAAACCCTTTTTGATGTACCAAAATGCACATTTGGGGTAAAATAAATCATGATAAACTACGGTACTTTTAAAAATGAAATACTCTACAAGAAGATACAGAGCAAGCTATGCACCTTAGAAGTACTAATTGTTGATGAATATTCATCTCCTAGAGGAGGTTATATAATGTGGAAATTAAATTCAAAGCATGCATGTAAGTACCTTGAGAGTCTGTAAAAAAAAAAAAAATTAACAAGGTGATATAAATTGTTACATTGGCTGCATTATTGTTTTTTTGTTTATGTTGTTCCTTAAACTCCTCAGCTTTGTCACTTTTTATTTTTAGCAATCTTTATATTTCTTTGTGAGAATGAAATGCATCTAAAGTAAGGAGAAGATTCCATGATGTCTTGCATTGTAGCCAACTGCCAAATGCAGTCTTTGTTTTTGTCCACAGCACAAAGAGGGTGGCCATGTTGTGGGGAGGGCACTATGCTAGGATTGATAAGTTCTAGTTTTAGCAAGTCTGTTCTAGTCTAGGTTCTGGTCTGGCTCTGACTTTTGGAAACCTTCTGACCCTCTGTCTGACCCTGCTTATTTATTCTCTCTGAGTCTTTTTCCATTGTGATGACAACAATATTAAAAATATTTATTATGGTGAATCTTATGCCAGGCACTCTACTTGGTGCCTCAAAAAAAGTTTGAATGAGATAGGCATAAAAGTGGTCTGTGTAGTGCCTATAGCCTAATGAATAAGAGAGACAGTGCAGTAGAATCTAGCTGTAATTGCAATAAAACAAACACCCACAGGAGAATTAAATACTGTTGTGTGCATACAAGCTTACCACAAGGCCAAGAGAAAGAGTGGCACAGAGGAAGTGCCACTTAAGTTGCGACCCAAGGGATGAGATAATATATGTAAGACAAATGCAGACAGGAAGCATTATTATTATTATTTGGCAAGTTGGCTCTGTTTTAGCATCCAAAAAGGACAATTGAATCCATAAGTCTGCTTTTTGACCTGACTTATTTATATTAGCAGTTAGAAATGGTTACATCTATTGGATTTTATAAGACGAAACCTCACTATTATTGGTAAAAAAGTATTTTCTCACCTAGATAGGTGTATGGGGGAGAGCATAGAAGCCATTCTTATGTTCTACACAATGGATACATTTATTTTATTTTGTTAAAGTTTATATAATAATATCATATGAGATATTTGACATTAATTCTAACTGTCTAAGTCTTATTTTAAAATAATTGCATTAACCTCAATATAATTTCTGTTTTTTAAATGTTATTTTTGGACTTCTCTTTTAACATATAAAATATAGTTTTGTTTTCCTGCGTTAGAACAGAAAGTCATATTGCATATTTTAATTTCATGCAATAATTTCACTGAAAAGCTAACAACTCTCCTTTTCCCTTTTCCTTCTCCTCTTGCATGCCTTATCAACAGGCAGAAATAACAGAGGCTTTCTAAAATGAACATAGAAATGTTGCAACTTGTCCCACAGTACTGGAATGAAATGAAGATCTAACACAGCCTTAAAAGCTTAAATTAATAACAAGCAAAGACCAAAAAAAGAAGTGCATTGTGAGGACCACAGTCCTAAGTTAGCTCTGTCTTTTGGGGGGAAATGGAGTAGAGGGACAGAGACCCTCCAGGAGGGAAAAGTCTTTAAATTAAGACTTCCTGAGAGACTTGAATAAGAGTATGATTAGTTCAGCCTTGCTTTCATTCTCCATGTCTCCCTCCCACTATAGACTTCAGTTTTAATAATGATTAAAGAATAATGCCTGAATCCCATCTGAATGGCTTTTGAGATTTAACTCACTGAATCTATTCATAGCACTGAGCTTGTAAGGGGGCCTGAACAGATCTGCACAACTAATCGTGGAATATTACACTGATACTTCATCTCCCACATCAATACCAATTACGCCTGCACAGAGAGCATCACATATTATTTTAATGGGATAGGAATTTTTAATCCAGTCAGGTAGTTCTGGATGAATGTGTTTGTATGTCTGTCATTAAAATTTGGTGGCTCATGCTGCTCCAGACAGACACATTTTGAATGTTTAAAATTTCCACAGATGTTATTTATCCATCAGGATGGAAAATTTCCTGCTCTCTACTATATAGATTCTGCCTCATTAACATAAATAAAGAATAAAGCATAACAACAACAATCTTGCTTAATGTGTACACACAGAAATATTGTCATAGGCATCTGGCAATCAGTTGGAGATGTGGAAACTGCTAAATGAATGGAAGTGACAGAACTAGCAGGACTATGAGATCCCTTTCTGAGAAAAAAGGCTTACTGTTAAAGATTTTGCCTCTTTGTTCTATTGTTTTTATTTCTAAGGCATTGTATTCAACTTGGACCTTTGGATAAAAGATACCTTTACCAATTATTTGAGCTGCTAAGATTATAAAAAAATTCCTTCTCTTAATTGAAAAATGAAGATAGATTTCTCTTAAAGCCACTTGGTTAGACAAAATTATAAAGAAGAATGGTAACTGTTTAATGACAAGATCTGTGTACATAAAATCTCACAGGCATGGCTAGAGATCATGATCATAAAAGAAATATGACTAACAACCATATGTCCATTACTATGTTCAAGAAAATATCATTACAAAAGTTTGATTATTACTTTTGAAATTCCTTTTTCTGTTCATTAAGAAATACCACGTAAGTTTCTAAAATGTGGGAAATGTCATAATAATACAGTCTTGGTTTTGACTTGAATTAGATCTTGTAAAATCTAATGGAAAGTCTTTGCCACTCATATAAATATTTTTCAAGGTCTTTCTTTAGATAATATTTGCCAGCTTGCTGCTTCATGTTGACTCTTTTTATTTCTGTCTTCCAAATGAGGCAGAAAGCTTTCTTGAGAGCAAGGGCCATGCTTTATTTGTCATTGTTTGAGACTTTATAGTGATAGAAAGAGAGGAGACATGCTATGTATTTTCTTTTTTTAAATAAGTAGATTAAAACTCTATGGTCTTGTCCCAAGGTTATACCTCAGGATTGGCAATAAATTAAAAAATTAAGATCAGGATAAAATTCTATTTCAAAAGTTGGTTAGGTGTGGTGGCTCATGCCTATAATCCTAACACTGTGAGAGGCTGAGGCAAGAGGATTGCTTGAGGCCAGGAGTTCGAGAACAGTCTTGGCAACCTAAGGAGAACCAGTCTCTACAAAACAAACAAATAAACACTCCAAAATCTATTACAAAAGTTATCATTATAAAAACATTATGTCGCACAAACATAAAATATTTTAGCTATGCAAAACACTAAAATGCCCAATATACCAGCAATGAACAAGGTAAATTTGAAATAAAAAATTATATTAGCTATTCCAAAATACTTAGGCATAAATATTACAAAATATGCACAAGGTCTATATGTATAAAAGAATAAAATTCTGTTATCAAAGAATAAATAAATAAGTTGAGATATAGTCCATGTTCATGGATAGGAAGATGCAGTACTGTCATGATGTCAGTTCTTCCCAACTTGACCTATAGATTCAGGGTAGTCCCAGCCAAAAATCCAATCAAATTATTTGGTAGATGTTGACAAACTGATTCTGTTAACAGACCCGGAAGAACCAATTCAATATTGAAGGAGAAGAACAAAGTGAGAAGACTGACACTAT
Organism: Tarsius wallacei; assembly: GCA_963574415.1. Taxonomy (NCBI): domain Eukaryota; kingdom Metazoa; phylum Chordata; class Mammalia; order Primates; family Tarsiidae; genus Tarsius; species Tarsius wallacei. The sequence continues at coordinate 18,515 of CAUYQG010058377.1, forward strand.
CTAACTTCAAGACTTATTATACAGCTACAGTAGTAATGACCATGTGGTATTGGCAAAATAATAGATAAATAGATCAATGAAGCTAACTGAGCAGGGAACTCAAAAATATACTTGCATGCATATAGTCAACTCATCTTCAACAAAGAAACAAAGGCAGTAAAACAAATTATAGATAGTTTTTTCAGCAACTCATGGTGCTGGAACAACTGAATGCTTATATACACATAGACACACACAAATGACTCTAGATACAGACTTTATACCTTTTACAAAAATTAATGTAAAATGGATTACAGACCTAAATGTGAATTTCAAAATAATAAAACTTTTAAAAGATAACATATGAGAAAATCTAGATGAAGGTAGACATGATGACTTTTTAAGATATACCACCAAAGCCACGATTATGAAACAATTTTGATAAGCTGATTTTATTAAAAATAAATATTTTTTGCCCTGAGAAAGATAAGTACAAGAAAAACAGAAGTTAAGTTATAGGGGAAATATTTTGCAAAAGACACATATAATAAAAAATTTTTATTTAAAATATATCAAGAAATCTTAAAACACAACAATAAGAAAATGAACAACCAGATTTTTAAAATGGGCAAAAGACCTGAACAGACATCTCACTAAAGATGATATATGGATGGCAAGTCCGCATAAGAAAATATTTTTGACATCATATTTTGCTAAGGAATTGCAACTTAAAACAATAAAGGGATAACACTATATGCCTACTAAAATGGCCATAATCCAAATTGTAGAAAACACCAAATTCTAGCTTAGGCATGGAATAAGGACCTTTCTTTCTTTACTGATGGGAATGCAAAATGATACAGTCACTTTAGAAGACAGTTTGGCAATTTTTTATAAAACTATCATACCTTTACCATATAATCCCACAATTAAATTCCTTGGTATTTATCCAAATAAATTAAAAACTTATGTTGACACAAAATCTATACAAGCATGTTTATAGCAACTTTATTTGTAACTGTCCAAACTTGAAGACCACCAAGATGTTCTTCAGTAGGTGAATGGATATGTAAACTATGGTACATCTAGACAATGAACTATCACTAACAGCTAAAAAGAAATGAACTATCAAGCCATGAAAAGACATAAAGGACTTGTATGCATATTACTAGTGAAAGAAGAGTATACACAAAGGTCAATATTGTATGATTTGATTTATGTGACATTCTAGAAAAAACTATAGTTACAATAGAAAAGAGTAATGGTGTTCAGGGGTTATGGGAGTAGAGATAAATAGGCTGAAAACAGAGGATTTTTAGGGTAGTGAAGCTACTCTGTATGATATTGTAATCAAACATTTGTCAAACTCATAGAATGTAGAACTTCCAAGTGTGAACCCTAATGTAAACTGTATGTTTTGGATGATGATGCTGTACTAATGTAAGTTCATGAATTCTAGCAAGTGTACCGCTGTGACTAGGGATGTTGATAATGGGGAAGGCCATGCAAATGTGAAGACATGACCTATATAGGAATTCTGTACTTTTTGTTCAATTTTTCTGTGAACCTAAAACTTCTTTAAAAATAAAGTACATTGACCATTGCCTTACTAGACTCTAGTGTGGCCATATACTCTTTGAGTTATGGCTGTCATCATGCTTCCTGGCTTTGGCCTCCTTTACTACCTTGGGGAGGTGACTCTCCTCTTTCTCTTTCTCTCTCTAAGTTACTTTTAAATAAACTATATTTTCCAATATAAAAACAGTGCATTAATTTAAAAAAAATAAAAATTTTAAGTGAGAAAAATACATTTGAATATCCTCCAAGTTGTAAAATGAATACTTCAAGTCACTCACACTCTACATTTCCTCATAGTTAAAATTCCAAGTCCCAAATGGAAAATAAAATGGTTTTGGTAAGTATTTTGCTGTTTGTTATATTGTGAAGTGTCAAAACAGTTTTAATTCTTTCTTGGTTTTGTGAAGGATAGAAGGCAGATCTTTACTCATACATGGTGTTAAGCAGCAATTACATCATTCAGGGTACTGTTTGCAAGCGTCAGAACCAGTTCTTCACAGTGTAAGCAGAAAATGAATTTCTCAAAATGGTATCATGAAGTTCAAAGAATTTTTGAGCATTCTGGAAAACTGGACATGGGAGCTGTGTAGTTAGAATCAAGCAGGGTCTCAAATCTTTCTGTGGACCTGCTCCTGTGAAAACACCATGGTAACTGCCTCTGTACACAGATGCTACAGTTTGAATTTACACCACCACCAACCTTGGTTACACATTACCTCTTTTTAAGTTGCAGCCATTGATGCCTCTGAAAATTGGATGTGCTATGGTTATTGTCACTTCTGCCATTCTTGACAAAAACAGATTCTGCTCAGAATCTGCTTTTTGTCATTAGTTTTCATTTATGTTTTTGGAGAACAGCCCCAGAGGTTCCTGGTTCATGGAAGCTCTGATATACATTTTTCTTCAGATATAAGAAAGCCTGAAACAGTGACTCTCTTGCATTTTTCATTTCTATGTGGAATGAGGTTCACACCTTGGCCAATCAAAAAGAAAACAAATCTTCCACCCAGTTATATGTATACAACATCAGCTAAGTAAATAACACTTGCATGTACTTTTAACCAAGAAAATGTATTGCAATTTACCTGGTTCCCCTTTGGTTGCTAGGCTGGACTATGGTATATGATGATATTGATATAGTTTCATCATTGTTTTTTTGTTTAGGGACAGTGAGTGATGGCAAAGAGCTGCTTTGTCAATGTGTTACAAACCGGGGGAATCAGAGACTGTTGGCTGGACAAACAAAATTAGATAACTAGTGAGAATTATGCAAGGCTTCATGTACTATTTGTTTATTTACTTATTTAGTTAATTAGTTCGTTCATTCAGAACCGCTCTGAGAATTTGTTGAATGCTTGATATTGATTCCCGAAAATGTACATAAGAGTACTTATAAAATTATGCAAACCATGTTAGTTAGGGAAACAAACCTGGATCAGAAGAACTTGAACTTGTCAACTAATTAGATGTGGAAAGCAAGAAAACTGGAAATGTTACTGAATCCTCAAATGTTCCAAACCTGAGTGATGAGAGTAAGCCAGAAAGTGATGAGGAGGTTTTTATGAAGTTGGGGAAAAATTTGGTTTAAATATTATTGATATTTTCCATTACATTAAATCTAAAATCAAGGTAATGTAAAATGGTTAAGGATCATGTATTTAATATGAGTACTGAATAGTTGAAGGATGCACAGTTTGGGGGTAGGGCATTATAACTTTTGCATAGGCCATTGTATAGAACATATTTTGGAGAGATGTGACAAGGCATTCAGACATTGGTCTCCAGACTCTTCAATTGAAGAGAATGAAAGGAAAATATGTGAAATATGCCAAAGACTTTCACCGTTTATAGTCCTTTTTGTATTCAGCCCTGATTTCTAGTAAAAATAGTATTTCTTTGACCTTTAAAGAGTTTCAAAGTTATTTCCTAATAGTAAATTAAGTACTATTGAAAATTTGCTTCATTTTATTCTTCCATGTAGCAATAACCTTTGTCATTGTTGAAAAAGGGTAAATTTATGTAGTTCTAGTCATGACTAGATTTCTATTATATTGGGTTATCAAGACAAGAAATGGAATTATCTTGTTTCAAGGTCATTTGCAGTAGGATAAGATACCATCAATTTAGATAGTTTAGTTGCCAGTCTCATTATAAATTGTAAGAGACAAGCTGACCTCTCAAACTACTTCTCAAGATAAACTCATAAGCTTTTGTGAGATATCAGTCCCCCAAACTCATTACCTAAAACTGACATCCTCGTCTTTTTGTTACTATTAGAATATGGTGAAAAAAATGGCCCCTAAATATTATTTTCTCCCTTCTGTGGGGATTAAAATTGGTAAACAACACAGAGAAATGAAAACTAGAAATCACAATGTAATCTCAAACAAGATAGAATGGTCATTTAATGGACATCTGTGTAATTGTACATCTTCAGTTAGATTCATCTTTAGCATCAAACAGTTTTGAATTCAGAATTCAAGATATGCAATTCATATAGTATCTCTTTGAGACAAGTAAATATTTATTATATTACTTTGCATTTACTTAAAATTTAGTTAAATGTTGTATAATTAGCAAGGATACTATCTTGAAATATGTAATATGGATACTTGCTAATTTTGTTTAGAATTATCCAGAATTTGTTAATTGATAAAAAATTTTAATTTTTAACTTAATGTTAATATATGAGGCATTAACAATTGAACTTGAATAAGTTAATAAAATAACATTGTAATGAATTAAACATAAATATGTGCTCATATTATCTGTATCATCTATGTAAGCATTTGTGTTGAATTCGACATATTTACATTTAGTACATTCTAAATGATGTGTTTGTATTTAGTAATCAGAGATATTTTGTAACACGTTTTCTTAAAAAGAAAAATCTTAGTCCATGTATTGTATCACTGAATTTTAGAACCAAAAAAGACAATAAGAATTATATAATTGGATTGTGGTCAAGATGGCGGCAACACAGGCGGAACTGTGAGATTCTCCGAATGTGAGTTCCCCAAAAAGTCTCTTGCCCTCCTTCCCCTACCCCACTGCACACAGCTGGACGCATTGGTCCGAGGCTCAGGGACCCCCGGTCTGATGCAGGGCCGGCTATTGTGTCCCGGGCTGCTCCCTCGCGGGTGGGAAGGTTCGGGTCTCAGCTCCATCCCTGACTGCACTGATCCCAGACTGAGCCTCCGGTCACCCTAGGAGGCTCTGGGCACCCACCCCT
>CAUYQG010058379.1:0-18160 GCA_963574415.1 Tarsius wallacei
AGCCTCGACCTGCTGGACTCTGGCGATCCTTCCGCCTCAGCCTTCTGAGTAGCCGGAATTACAGGCATGCGCTACCACGCCTGGCTGATTTTTTTATTTATTGTAGAGATGAGGTCTCGCCAAGTTGCCCAGGCGGGTCTCAAACCCGCGGTCTCAGGCAATCCACTCACCTCAGCCTCCCAAAGCGCGGGATTACAGGCTGAGCCACCGAGCCTGGCTTCTACTTTTTTTAAAGATAGAAATCACTGTGATTGAAATTAGGTCTTTCTTCCTTCATATTAATATAACCATTTGGTGCTATAAATTTCCCTCTAAGCACTGTTTTAGCTGTATTCCACAAGTTTTTGTATTGTGTTTTTCCTTTCATCCAATTTAAAATACTTTCTAATTTCCTTTGTTTTTTTTACTTTTACTTATAGGTTATTTAAATTTGTACTATTTAGTTTTCAGATTTGGGGCGTTTTCCAGATTTTTTTTGTGTTTTATTTTTAATTGATGAATAATAATTGTATATATTAATGGGATACAATGTGATGTTTTAACATGTACATATTATGGCGTGATCAAATCAGACTAATTAACATATTTATTACCTCACATACTTATCATTTCTTTGTGGTAATAATATTTAAAATCTACTGTTAGCAATTGTGAACCAAATGATACATTATTAACTATAGTCACTAGGCTATGCAGTCAATCTATTGTTATTGATTTTTAACTTAATTTTATTATAGTCAGAGGATATACTTTGTGTGACATGAGTCTGTTAAATTTATTGCAACTTGATATTTAGGCCAAAATATGCTTTTTCTTTGTAAACTTGTACTGATGTTGGACGGAGTGTTCTGTAAATATCTTTTAGGACCTCTGTTGGTTGATGAAGATCTTGTTCAACTCTTCTATATCTTTACTGATTTTCCATCTCCTTGTTTTGTCAGTTATTGAGAAAGGAATGTTGAAATCTGTTTATATTGTGGATTTTTATATTTCTTCTTTTGGTTCTCTTAGTTTTTGTTTCATGTATTTTAAAATTTTATTATTCATTTAATCAGTAAGTAGGATAGTTTTAATCACTTGAAGAAAAGTCTCTCTTTAACACCAAGTAATATTTTTTGCTTTAAAATCTACTTGGTCTGATTTGAAGTCTGTATCTAATAAGTCTGTCATTTCTGGGTGAGTTTTGTTTAATTAATTTCTCTCTTCCTGTGGATCATGTTTTTCTGCTTTTTTGCAGGCCTGCTTGGTTATTTCGAAAGTAATGCTAGCTGTGATGAGTTTTACCCAGTTGATATTTTTGTATTTCTATAAATACTCTAATGCATTGTTCTGGGATATAATTAAATTACTTGGAAATAGTTTGATTCATCTGTAACTTGCTTTTAAGATTTGTTAGGCAGGACTAGAGCAGTATTTAGTCTAGAACTAACTTTTTCCCACTACTGTGGCAAAACTGCTCTGATGAGTATTCACCGTAATTTTTTAGGATGATTCTTTTGCTGGTCTCAGGTGGTTTTCTTAAACACATGTGTCGGTCAGTGCTCACCTGAAGATTGCAGTTCTCTGGGGCTCTGTTACTCTGCTCTGCAAACTTAAGTTACCTTGATCTCCCTGTACTTCAAGCTCTGTTTTCTCTGCTTCTGGAGACTATTGTGCTCTAACTAGGCTGCTCTTCCCTGCTCTGGGCCCTGCAGAGTCTTTCCACATAGTGTGCTTGGTCAACAGTAGGTGTCACCACTTTGCTTCCTGTCTCCCAGGACTCACTCACTCTCTTTTATGCATATTGCTTGATGTTTAATATTTTGAACATGGAATTTTTTTCCATGTGTTATGTTCGTTTTCAATATTGTTTAGATACAAGGGTAAATCCAATCCCTGTTATCCATCTTCATCAGAAGTGGATGTACTCTGACCCTTGAATTTGATCTTTAAAATGCATTGTAGTTTTCCATTTCTCTTTTTCTACCCCTTTATATTTTCTGCTATGTTTTTGTTAATGTGTTTCCAGAATCTTAGATTGTAGGTAGTTTGTGAGGCTGAGCTGACCTTCCATTTATCATTCATTGTCTTCTGTATTTCTGGGACTGTGTTAGATACTGTGAATAGAAAGATGACTAAGGATGGTGATATCCAGTCTTATAAGAACTCCAGTCAAGGATGAGCTCCAATCTAGGTGGAAGTATGCAACAGTGTAGAGCTATACAATGAACTTAAGTTCAAGTTGTATTCATAATGTCCTATAAAATACATGTTCTTTAAGTAAATAGCTTTTTGGATTATTATATCTGATGGCGAATGTGAGCACAATATTTAGTTTCATGTTCTATTATTAGAGTGAATATGAACCTATACTATTCATTTATAACCGGTTCCACTAAGTAAGTTTAGTACTTAATAGGGAGCAGAGAGCTAAAAAAATGAACAAGTAGAAAAGTATTCCCTTCTGATTAGGAAAAAAGTGACATGGGGATTCTAGGCTCTTAGCATCAAGTTCTATTCATTTCTTTTCATTATGCTTTTGATTTCTCTTCTCTGCTATGTTTGAAGAACAAAAGTAGGATTTTTGAAGGTTAACAAAGGTTTTCCCTTGAATTCATTTAAATAGTTTAGATGCCAGAGAAACTGCCAATGGCTAAATAATATTGTATATGCTGCAAAGAGATAAATAATCTATCAGTAGACTGATATTACTGTAAGTTGAAGATTTAGTTAGTATATCTAGGGAGGACTTTCTTTTTTAACTTGTGGTCACTTTATTTTTATAATAATTATACATATTCATGCAGTACATAGTGATTTTGTGATACACATAACATATAGTGTTCAGATCAAGGTAATTAATTTATCCATCATTTCTAATTTCTTTGTGTTGGGAACATGCAGTCTTCCTTCTAGCTGTTTTAAACGATATAGTTTGTATCAATTATTGAGAGTCATTCTATAGTGGTATTAAATACTAGAAATTATTCCTCCTATCAAGCTGTAATTTTGTATCCCTTTACAAATCTCTCTCTCCCCTCTACCCTTCCTAGCCTTTATTGTCCTCTGTTAAACACGTGTGTCCGTCAGTGCACAGCTGAAGATTGCAGTTCTATGGGGCTCCGCTACTATCTGCTACTCTGCTCTGCAAACTTCAGTTACCTTGATCTCCTTGTACTTCAAGCTCTGTTTTCTCTGCTTCCGGAGACCACTGTGCTTTAACTAGGCTGCTCTTCCCTGCTCTGGACTCTGATATCAACTTTATAGGGAGGGCTTTTGACACCAATCTGGGATTGAGATTGTGTTCATAAAGGAAGAGTTTTGCACTAAAAAGAAAGAGTTTTTGTCCATTGGTTGTTTTAAAAGTATATAGTATAAAATATTCTGACATATTTTTAATTAGTTTTTTATTAGTGCTGATTTAAATTTAGCTATTAAGGAATAGAAAGCTCATGACTGTACAGAATCAGTGTGTGGAATAATAGGCGAAAATACTTCATAGTTTGAATTCAATGATGATAGCATGTTAACTCTCAAAAATTTTTGAGAAGTAATTGGGAATATTTTCAATCTCAATGAAAAAATAATAAAGTACAATTTATGTTATTTTTTTCCCCATACCATACATGTAAGGAAGAGCTAAATATAACTATTTTTGAAGAAAAAGCAATTTGAATGTTGTTAGCATAAAAATGCAAAAATGATTTTGAGTATAGAAAGTTAGGCAAAGTAGTGTTAGACCATTTGAGGAGAAAATAGCTCAATTAGAGAAATGTCTTTCTTGGCCTTTATCTAATTTATAGAGCATAAATTAATCCATAAATTATATACATATGTGTGTTTAACTTACCTTATTAATAAAATGAAAGAGTAGTAATATAATGATTATCTTCTCAAGGCATTATTTGAATCATACAAAACTTTTTGCTGGATAAAGTAATAAAGACTTGTTAATATACCGGACTATGTATCTTTTGGTAACATTTTTATTACTTTAAAATATTGAATTGTTATATTGAATTTTTTTCTTCATACAGATACAAGGTAATTTCTGTATCCCTTGTACTAAAATCAGATGGGACCCTTTCATATCTCATTAATTATTCCATTTACATTATGGATTTGTTTTTGTTAAGTTTGTATTTTAAAAGATACCTCCAAATCCAGGTATCTCTATTTTAACTCAGATACTTATCTTAAGTTCATCTTGTTCTTTCTCTGCAAGTTTAGCACCTAGCTCTTTATCTTTTGTGCTTGAAAAAGAAATACGTTATACTCATGATCCTTATCATTATTTCTTAATATCCTTTTTTGGGAACATTTTTGATTCTTGCCTTTCAGAAAAAAATTAGACTGCAAGTTATAGTCTAAATTTTAAAAACTTAATTAAAAATTAAGTTGGAAGATAAATACCTTCTTTGTTCTTCTTCATTACTGTGTTTGGCTTTTGACTCATTAAGATCAATATTAGATGCTAGTTGAATAAGAGGTGGCTTTTATGATGCATCATTTAGGATGCAAATTATTTTTAAGCTGAAGAATATTAAAAATAAAACAACCAAGTAAAGGGTTTGAATTATTTACAAGCCAAGGGCTTAAAGGTACATCATTCCAGCACAAATATTAAATTATGAAATGGGAATTTCAGTTTGCCATAAATCTGTCTGCCATAGCAGCTTAAAATAAAATAGTTTTACCCATCTAAAGCAACATCAATTTGCCAGTCAGTGCTTCATGTATCAAAGAGCGTTCTGTGAAAATATCAATATCATTGGTTAATATAAATGAAATTAATTTTTAAAGCTGGGCTAAAGGTTGACATCTGAAAAATTGCATTACTTTGCAGAAGAGAAATTTCTGTCTTCTAGTGAAATTTCAGGTCATGAGGGCAAGTAATTTTCACAATCTTCAATGGGAGCCAGTGAAATATGAACTTCATTGTCACCTAGCCCCAAAGCGATAAGATAAAATGAGCTGATACATCATTTGCTGTGGTTTTATCATCTCCTTCAGTAATTGGAAGAGAAAACACAAGAGTGTATGTGTTTGTGTGCTCCCCTCTTGCCCCTCCCAGCTGCCCCATCATCCACACCCAGGCTAAAGCCATTTTAGTCCAATCAATACAAAGGTCACATCGCATTTTATTTATATATTTTTAATTTTTCATACTGACTACAACTGCCAAGCAGAATATTAGAGTAATGAATATGTTTAATTGAATTTGTCACCCATGAAAATGCTAAGGAGAATACTGTACTACATTACAGTACTAGAAAGTAGAAGGGAAATAAAATATATAGATTAGAAAATTAAATAACAATGCATAACTAATTTCAAAGGCTATTTTCTTTTGTATCTATGACTTCTCTTTTTGTTATTAAAAAAATTTGGAGACATTTTAAGTATTCGTGGGTATATATTTAGTAACAAAATTACGTTTCCACTAATTATGTTTTTTTCACATTCAAAAAGGACTCTCAATTTTGCTTAAAGAATATATCTTTGAAACTTAAAACTAAGTCATATGGCTAATGATGAAGCAAATCCTTAAACCAACTAGCATTTAGTATTATTAGAATAAATTAAGTGCTATATTTTGGTATCAGGTTTCAGAGAAAACTATATGCAGCAAAAGACATAAACTGTTACTAACAGACACAGCTTTAAAATAAATTCTCGATTAAACTTACTTTACACTTATTTATTTATAATTGCAACTATAAAGTAATTTAGTATAATTACTTTACACGAATTTATTTATCATTGCAACTATAAATAAAACATATTTGCACATATGTTTAAGTGGTGAGTTGATATGAGAGTAGTTTTCAATATATTTTCATTTTAAAGATGATTCAAATATTTACTGTTTTCTCATATTAACATATAAAGCATATGACTATAATTTATAATTATGTTCTATTAAAATGGGATATAGAGAATATTTTCTATACTTTCCTAGCAGTGGTGTCATTGCTTAATTGATGTCATGTCATGATTAGTTTATATTTTGTATACTAGGTTAAAAACATTTTTCTTAATGTTAAATTTATCCATATGGTTTGGAAATGGTGTTTTTCATCAAATATTAAATACTATTGTTGATATATTGTCAGATTTTATTCTTATTACTATGCTCTTCAGAAATCAATGTGGAATTGTCTGAAAAAATAAAACTGTTTCAGAAATCATAAAATAGCATAGGTCATGCTGTGTTAGTCTTAAACCTTGAGAATAGTGTTTTTGAAAATATCTTTTATTGACTCTTTATGTACACTCCCATGTAAATATTTCTTATTTTTGAGGTAAAACATTTTTATCACGTTTTAATACTTTCCATCAAGAAAAATTTTTAAACGTTTGAAATATACTGAGAATAGTTTTTATAGTTTTTGAAACAAAAGCTGTTTTTTATTTACTTAAAGAAATATGGTTTTAACTATTTTAAATCAACTTTTAAAATGCCTAATATTTAGTAAATAAGAGTATTATATAGTTGGAGAATAAATGCAGGTTTCTGTTTTTTCCTTTTATGAGAATGAGAAAACAAGAGTTTTATTTGGGTAAATTTATAAGCCTTTGCAAAATGACTGATAAAGAGAAAGTGAAAAATGCTTTATGTTTACTAAGAATAAGTGTATCAAATAGAAATTTTGTTTGTTCATAGTATGCTATTTGTGGGATAGAAAGAAAAAATGTGTGCATTATTTGAGGAAAATAATATATTCTTTTTCAGAAGGCACAGGTTTCAAATTTAAAATTTAAAAAAGATGTTTGTTTTTTTAATGTAAAGACATAGACTATATGTGTATGTGATACTATACATATAAATTAAATACTGATTTTTTTTCCCTCTTCTAACACCCGTACATCAGCATTAACTAATACTGACTTTGTTGAAATAAATTATTTTTAAAAATTGAAAGCTTAGTTAACTAATAATACTAACAAGGTGGAAAACATTCAAAGAAAGTGAAGATTTCAAGCTATTCTAGAGTTAGGGTCATAACTGCAGAGCAATGGTAATGATAACAGTTTCCATGGTGACTGATTCATTGGAGGGCTAGACCTCTGTCTAGGGTGCTGTCAGTGTATGTAGAGTTTCAGTGAACAGAAAGTCCCAAAGAAGGGTCTGTTTCCACCTAATCCAGTTTTAATTGAACTCTAGAGACTTTGAAGTGATGCCTTGGACCAGGCATATACTCCTCCAATAAGAAATGAACCTTTTGCTTAGCTAGGCCTCAGCTGCTTTTCACTACTGACACCTTTTCCTAATGAATACTTTAAGGAAATGTTATTATATAAATTTCAACTGGTCATTCTTTGGTTAAGTGAGTCTTTGTTTCTATTTTAAACCTCAGCTATCTTGACTATAACTTCGGAATTGCATTTGTTAGTTTTTTAAAATTTTGGCTAGTTTTTTATGTGCAAGATTTTAAGTTTTGACACCCTTGGCAATTTTAAATAATTGTCTCCTCTCCTGTTTTTCTTTCTCTGAATTTAAAAACTTTATTAAACCTTCTTATATTTAACTTGGAAAAAACATTATCATGCATTCAGTATGATGTAATTTATATCAGGTTTGAAAACGTACAAAACGATGCTGTGTGTTACTTGTGGATATATGTACTAATGGTATAGAAATTGACATGGGGATGGTTAGCCTCAAAAGAAGGATAGTGATTGTCTCTGACAAAGGAGGAAAATAGGATCAGGAGGGGCTCTCACAAGAATTTCAATACAATCTTTAATGCTTTTATTAATTTTATGTATACATATGCAATAGTTGGCAGAATATTTGGATTTTATAGGGTTACTGATCACTGAGTGCATGGAGCTTATGTCATTTTCTGTACATTGGCTTATTTCTGACACTTAGTAATAACGCAAATTTTAAAGGAGTGTGACACTTGCTACACTTCAAGTAGATCTTTGAATAATCATACTGCATGAGGGAATGGAATATAAATGGAATGTTTTGATTAACCAGAGAACTATTTCAGTACATTAAAATTATGTTCTAATGCTTTAATGTACTCATGTCTGCTAATAAATGGATTGATCTACTAGTGACACCAGCACAAGGGTGGGATCGCAGACACTGGGCACTGTTAGGGGGAGGTAGAAGGGAAGGTAGCATATGGCAACCCAGTGGATACCTGGTCTACTACCAGGGGGAGGAGGGCTACCTAGAAACCCAAAGTTTACCTGCGTATAACCTACTTATGTAGCAAATCCTCACTTGTACCCCACAACTCTAAAATAAAATAAATGGAGTGATCTACAATGTTTTTAAATCTTTGGCTGCGTGACCATGACTCTCCAGTGATTGGATTCACCATTATGAACAACAGGTCTTATTATAGGGCTCTATAGAGACAAAAGGTAGATTTTTGAGACCAGTGTGTGATAGTCCTAGTATATCATAAAACTTTGGCTTTGGATCATTTGTTTTATTCTTATTTTCCTTTTTGTCTTTAACTCAAGTGCAAGAAAACAAATGTAGTTGGTTAAAATTTCCAATTAATTGGGTTCTATTTTAACAAATATTTAACCCCTTTTTTTAGACATGTGACAATGTGGTATATACTGGAAGCTCTGAATTTCTGGATTAGAAAATCTTAGAGTAGACCAGACTCTGCCACTCACTTGCCAAGGGACTTTGTATTAAGTATTTAGTATGTCTGGGCCTCTTTTTCCTTGTGACTAGAATTGTTGAATGCATTGAACTATATGTGTTACAGAGCAGATATTAGATTCCCTAATATTTGATAAATCCAGGGTGGCAAACTCAAATACCGATGGAAACTAGGTAGTAATGAGTGAAGTGGAAACTACCAAAACAGAGTACATGCCAATTGTTACACGTGGCATATGGACCCAGGTTTGCTAAATATTCCAGTTTTTCTTGAGAAGCCCGGAATCTGAATATTTATGTTAATATCACTTTTCATAAGTATTTCAACTACTTGAAATATTGTTAAAACATAATGTGGGTCAGATAAAATGAATTTGGGCCATATATGGGATTTAGATTGCCATGCACTGATTCATTCAGTCATTCAGAAAGTTTCTACTTTGTACCAGCTATTTTTCTTGACAGTGAAAACAGAGTGATTCAAAATCTTTGCTCCAAAAGAACTCAGATTCTAGTGTTCTGGTGTTGAAGAGGAAATAGACAAGCAAGCAAATATCACAATTGCAGGCAGTGATATGTGTTATGAAGAAATTCTGATAAGTTTGGCATGGGATGGACTTGAACTGGTAATGGAGAAAGTGGGGTTTAGATTCTGTGACTTCCCTGAGGAGGTGACATAAGAGCAGAAATCTAGATGGGAAAATGAGCCAACCATGTGGAGATTGAGATTTCCCCGGCAGAGGGGAAAACAAGGTCTTGAGGTAGAATGAGTTGGGATCAAGAGTTCTAGATGTAAGGCATTGTAGGCAGTTATAAAGAGCTTAAGAGTTTACTTGTAATTGGAAGTCACTGGGTGGTATTAAATACAGAAACTATATAAACTGATATATGTTAAAATGTTTTTTTGGTGGGAGTGTTGCTTCGATCATAGAAGACTCCAGAAGTAAGAATAGGAGACTAAACGTGAGGCCTCCGCAGACACTGGGGGCTTGGACCACTTGGCTGTGTCTCCGGTCATGGTGAAAGGGATTCATGCAGCCTTTGCTTTCAGAATTCTTGAGAGTAATATTAGTACTTTTGCCTTTCTTTTCCTGTTCATTTTTCTTGATTTTACTTAACGCGGGTATTGGTTCTATTACTGAGTTAGTAGGATTTCTCTGTCACTGTTTTTAAAACTGAAAGCATAATTGGTTGTCTTGTCCTTTCAACCTTTTGCTTTTCAAAAAACGCTGCACTTCAGAGTTGTGCCCTTCTTTCAATTACTAGATTCTGTAGTATCATAAAGAGGATGATTTTTGTAGAAAAATTGAAATACATACTTACTGAATTAAATAACCCCCCCCCAAAAGAAACTGCCTTGAAGAATGTAGATTTGTTTGCAATTAGGATTTGGAAAATGGAAATGAGTTTAAAAAAAAAAAGCACTTTATAAAGGATTAATTCTTCCCATTCCTTATTTTTCCTCTCTTTGTTCATCTCATCCATCTTTATCCCTATAATGCAATATCATAACCAAGTGTTTCATTTACATTTTCAATGGGGGTTACTTTTGAGAGCTATATCTTAATTTTTAACTCAATTGGCTTTCATAGCTTTTCATCAGGTTTGATAGCGAGTGTATCTCATTTATTAATATTATGTACAGTACTGGTGTAGAGAAATGTTGCATCTGGTTTTCCTTTAACACTTCCATAATTAAGCTTTTGAAATGAACTTTTTGAAAAACAAAACTTGAATAACAAAGCAACAAAGTGGCTTACGACTAAAGACAGGATTACTTTGAATTGGCAAAGCATTTTAAGCAACTGTGTCTGTCACATGAGATGACAAGAATTGTAACAAGTTACTCTGACAACCACGTACTCCACAGAGAGATTATGCTGAGTTCATTTGCAGGTTTGTGTTTAGCCTTAGCTGACAAAATGATACTTAACCTCTTATGCAGTGAATTTTTGTGCTTTTGAATGAGTGACTGTTGCCTTAACAGTGACCTTAAAAGTGTCATTTTTTTGAAGTTTTGAACTTATTTATATAATTTAATCCATGTAAGAAATACTACTGGGGAAATTATAATCATGTGAATTTGAATTGTGTATGTTATTTATAAGCATATGTCACTCTTTTTTTTAGATCATCCATATTTTTAGGCTTTATCTGAACATTTCCCTAATATTGTTTAAAAGTCAGTCAATAAATGATAAAACATTTTATTTCCTGAGAAGCAATAGATTGCATCATTGTTTTTAAGGACCAAAAATATATTTACAATTAGATGTTTTATAACTTTATTTAAGCATCTTTTCCATAAATTATAATCCATTTTCTTAATCTCTCCAAATAATTTCAATAACCATTAAATACTTTAATTTAGAAAATATTTCTCTTAATAGGGTCTTTTCTATTTTAATTGGGGAAATAAACAACAATAAAAATTTGGTATTGTCACTTACTTGTGATTATTTTTTCCTCACTAGATCCTGGCATATACAGAAGGACTGCATGGAAAATGGCTATTCACAGAGATACGATCAATCTTTTCTCGTCGTTATCTTTTGCAAAATACAGCCCTGGAAATCTTTATGGCAAACAGAGGTAATATGTTACAGAAATGCATTGTTACAAAGCTAACTTTCATCTCTTTAAGATTTCATGTTTGGATATACCATGTTGTCTTAAATAGCATTTTGAAGTCTACCCTCTGCCCTACTGACCTCTTTTTTTGTACTGCATACATCTTCATGGTATTTTTCCTCATTGATCATTTGTAGAATCATCTGTAGTTCTTTTATTTTTCTGGCCACATCAGAAATTGATGCAAGGCTTTATAAACATGGGAATGCATAACCATTTAATCAGTTTTGGAAGAGTTTTGATGTCCTTGAGATTGTTTTAATGCTTCAAGTCCTTCTGGAAGGTTGTTGCATTTGGGGAGTAGAGAGGATGGTCATATGATTCAAACATTTATTCTTTCATCTAATATATTGCTTTTATAAAGAAGCTATGAGAAAATGGTACTGAACTGTCTTGGTTGCTTTGTATTAACATCATTCTTGAAAGTTGAACGAAAATTTAATTTGTGGGTTTAGAATTGGACTGGTTGAAATCCATTAAAACAAGAAGAGGAGACAAGTTGAACTTGGAGGAAAAGCATCATTTGGTATGAATGGTGGCATACAATGGTGTGTGTGTGTGTATATATATATATATATATATATGCATATACATATGTATAAAACCTTCTGATATATATACCATTATAAATATATATACACATATTTATATACCATTGTGCATATGTGTGTGTGTGTGTGTGTGTGTGTGTGTATAAAACCTTCTGATTTATTGTACATACTCCTTGTACATATTTGGGTTGGGGTTTCTTATTCTTTCTGTCATCTACAAGTTTCTATTTTAAAAATCTACATGTAACTGCATCTATTTCATGTGTACATTTAGTTTTTCCTTAAGAAAGTATGTGTCTTTATGGAATTCAAGTTTCTTTAAGGAAAGATGTTTTTCCCTTTCCTATTTGGTCTCCTCCCCCCACATACCTTTTTCCTAGTGTAAACATTATTCTTCTAGGCAAATAATCAAATGAATGTTTCACACTTTAGTTCAGTCTGCAGCCTTGCTGTCCCAAGGGGGTTTCTGTCCTACAATATTTATTACTTGTACATCCTCATTCATTTTCCTTCTTTGAAATTGCTTATGCATGTTTGCTTTTGTATCTATGTTTTTCTGTTGCCTTTTTCTCATGTCCATGATCATTTGCCATAACCTATGGTGGTTTTTCCTTCAGTTTTTCAACTATGTTCAGCGTAACAGTGTAACAGTAGATATTTAAGGAAGGCTTATTTAAAGGAAGTATGTATGTGTGCATGTGTGCGTGTGTGCATGTATAACTGATCATTCACTAAGCACCTACAACATATTCAACATTATTAAATATTTACCTGTAAGGTTCTGGTGATGCCAGTGTCAAAAAGCTGCAGCAACACTGATAATTTATTTACGTATTTTTGACTTCAAGTGTTTTATTTCAGGTCAGGTAGAAAAGAAGGATCGTCTTCTAGATGAGCACTTGTAGGGTACCTATGGTTCTGATATTGAAGTTAACATATAATTAAAAATTCAAGACTGACCAATTGGATATCTTCTAAATTCTCTCTCATGATTTTATGATTTTAGTTTCATGTTTTCAAATATGAATAAAAATCTATAGATGAATTCCATAAATGAAAAGTTATATGCTAAATATGTTTATATTGACATGTACTTCTTGATATTCTCATGTATGTGTAATTATTGCAGTAGAAGTGATCAGAAAGCATTTAAATGTTATTATTAACCATAGAGGAAAAATTTTCCTTCAGGCTACACATTGTTCTAGATTATATAAACGTATAAAATGTAAACATATGAACCTTGTAAGTAAATGTTTTAAAAGTTTTTGGTGTTATATTGTTAACTGTGGAACCTAAAATTTTTAATAGTTGTTTCTAGAAATTCATAGAGGTATATTTGAGTTGCAAATATTCAGTTTTGTAAATTCAAAGTTGTAATTTCATGTCACATAATCCTAGTTTCTCTGCTTCATGTCATATTAACGCAGTAACTGTTAGAAATCATGATGGTTTTAGAGAAAGAACTTCCTATGGTAAAGGAATTTATAAGTGAAATGAACATCATCTCTGGCGTATTAATGCTAAAACTTAATATACACTATAAAAAGGAATACAGGCTGGGTGCAGTGGCTCATGCCTATAATCTCAGCACTTAGGGAGGTCCAGACGAGAGAATTGCTTGAGCCCAGGGCAACATAACAAGACTGCATCTCTACAAAGAAATAAAAAAAAATTAGCTGGGCATGGTGGTGTTTGCCTGTAGTCCAGCTTCTCTGGGCTGAGGTGGAAGGATCACCTGAGCCTGGGAGGTCAAGGCTGCTTTGAACTGTGATCGCGCCACTGCACCAACATTGCGACTCCCACTTAAAAAAAAAAAGGAATATTATAAGAATTGTATTTAATAGATAACTTAATTAAGAATAAATGTTTTTTCTGACCAAGAAGTTAGTTTTTCAGAAGAGTAATCATATTGTGTCCTAATTTTCAAATATTATTTGTCATAGTTGCTGTAATGTTCAACTTCCCAGACCCTGCAACAGTAAAGAAAGTAGTTAACTATCTACCTCGTGTTGGCATTGGAACGAGTTTTGGATTGCCTCAAACCAGGTACTGTTTTATAGGAGAAAAACATGGAAAATAATCTGTTAATATTTTTGTTTCTTAATCTATATTCATATATGTATTTGTACCATTAATCTGTATTTAATGTTCTTATTTATTTTGAAATGTATGATCTTCTGTTTTATGTTTCATAGTAAATAGTGGTTATTAGTATATTAAGTTTTATTTCAAGTAAACTAAATTGTAATATATTGTTTTTCTCAAATATAGTACAGTGTCCAGAGAGTATATACTTGTCAAATAATAATTAAGTAAAAGATTTCCTGATCTTTCCCCATGCTAAGATAAAGGTATTTTGCAAGATATGTGTTTGATCTTTTTGATGGAAAATTTAAATGTTAACATTTTAGGAAATATATAGGTACTATCTTTTTTTTTTTTTTTAAGAAAGACAGACTTATTAAAGAAAAGATATGCTGTGAAGGGCACAATGGGAAGGGCAGCAGCAAAAATGTCTGCTGTCTGCTGCCAGACAGTATAAGTATTTGTGTGTGTACACATGCCTTTATTCAAGTTAGGAAGGGTTCCCTCATGCTTTTGATTTCACTGTTAAAATATGTATGTATTTCAGTGTGATGTCACTATATTCTCACCCCAAAGACCAAAACACAAAGGAGAGACATTGCCAAGTGTTAGATTAGATGTGGAACAACTAGAAGTCTCATACACTGCTGCTCGGGGATGTAAACTGGTTCTGCTACTTAGGAAAACACTTTAGAAATCCTGAATTCAACAGGACACAGGGATGCCCTAGGATACAATTTATTCCTAGGAATAGATAGATTCAACAGAAATGCACATGTATGTTCACCAAAAAGCATGTACGAAATGTTCATATTAGCATTATTTATGATAGCCTCAAACTAAAAACAACCCAAAAGTCAGTCAACAAAAGAATGGATAAACAAATTGTGGTATAATTGTTCAGTGAAATATCCAGCAATGAAAATGAATGAACTATTGCTGCATGCAGCAACGTGGATGAATTAATAAGCAAAGGAAGCCAGTACAGATGATTCTTTTTACATAACATTCAAAAACAGTTAAAACTAATCTCTAATGTTAGTTGTCAGTATACCAAGTTATTTTTAATAAGTGATAGTTTTTGAGTGGGTATACAGGAGGACTTCTGGAATGCTGCTAGTGATCTATTTCTTGACTGAGTTGATGGTTGCCCAGGTTTATGTATTTAATAAAAGTTCATTAAGCTTAATCACTTAAGATTTATACACTTATGTTACAGTAAAATAAATGGTTTTTAAAAATTTTCCTTAATTTTACTCTATAAAAATAACCACTGTTATTTGTTACGTTGGAAATTTTTTTTTATTCCTAAAACTTTAAACAGCACAATTGGAATAATTTGCTGCCAGAGTTTTTACTTGTGTCTTTTTCACTTAATAGACCCTGAGTATTTTATCATGTCATTAAAAAAATTTAAAAACAAACAAAGCCCAAAGTTAGCAAAAGGAAGGAAATAATAATAAAAAACAGAGTAGAAATAAGTGGAATAAAGACCAAAAAAAAAATAAAAGATCAATAAAACTAAGAGTTGGTTTTTTGAAAAGCTAAACAAAATTGACACACCTTTAGCTAGACTAAGAAAAAAAGAGAAGACTCAAATACCTAAAATCAGAAATGAAAGGTAAGGCATTACAGCTGATACAACAGAAATACAAACAATCATAAGAGACTACTCTAAACAATTACATACCAACAAATTGGATAACCTAGAAGAAATGAATAAATTTCTGGACACATACATTCTACTAAGGGTGAATCATGAACAATTAGAAAACATGAACAGACTAATAATGAGAAAGAAAATGAATCAGTAACAAAATGTCTCCCATCAAAGAAAAGCCCAGAAACACCCCGGGCTTCACTGCTGCACTCTACCAGACATTTCAAGAAATAATACAAATCCTTCTCAAACTCTTTCAAAAACTGAAGAAGAAGAGGCCAGCATTTATTATGAGGCCAGCATTTCCCTGCTAACAAAGTTAGACAAGGACATTGTAAGACAATAAAATTATAGGCCAATATCTCTGATGAATATAACTACAAAATTCCCAGTAAAAGGCTAGCAAACTGAATTCAGCCACATATCAAAAGGATAATTTACTATGATCTAGTGGGACTGATTTCAGGAACGCAAGGATGGAATAATACATGTAAATCTATAAATGTGGTATTCCACATTCACAGAATGAAGGGTAAGAATCATATGGTCATCTCAATAGTTGCTGAAAGTATTTGACAAAATTCAATTCTTTTATGATAAAAAAAAAAAAAAAACTCTCAGCCGGGCTTGGTGGGCTCAGCCTGTAATCCTGCGCCTTGGGAGGCTGAAGTGAGTGGATTGCCTGAGCCTGCGGGTTCGAGACCCGCCTGGGCCACTTGGCGAGACCTCATCTCTACAATAAATCAAAAATCAGCTGGGCGTGGTAGCACGCGCCTATAGTTCCAGCTACTCGGAAGGCTGAGGCGGAAGGATTGCCAGAGCCCAGTAGGTCAAGGCTGCGGTGG
This sequence comes from Tarsius wallacei, assembly GCA_963574415.1. Lineage (NCBI taxonomy): Eukaryota > Metazoa > Chordata > Mammalia > Primates > Tarsiidae > Tarsius > Tarsius wallacei. The sequence goes on from CAUYQG010058379.1 coordinate 16,393, forward strand.
CCGGGAGCGGCCACTGCACTCCAGTCTGGGCGAAAGAGTGAGACTCCAACTCAAAAAAAAAAACCAAAAAAAACTCTCAACAAATTAGGTATAGAAGTAATGTACCTCAGCACAATATATGGCAAGGTTATATGGCAAGCTCACAAATCACATCATACTTAATGGTGAAAAGTTGAGAGCTTTTCTTTTAAGATCAGGAACAAGATAAGGATGCTCACTCTTAACACTCTTATTCAACATAGTATTATAGGTTCCAGCCAGAGCAACATGGCAAGGGGGAAAAAAGGCATCTAAATTGAAAAGGAAGAAGTTTAGTTGTCTGTATTTGCAGATAACTTGATATTATATGTAGAAAATTCTAACGACCTCATCAAAAAATTCTTGAAACTAATAAATGAATTCAGGAAAGTTGTAAGATATAATATAAACATACAAACATCAGTAGCATTGCTATATACCTACAGTGAACTATCTGAAAAAGAAATCAAGAGATAAATCCCATTTATAATAGCTACTAAATAAATAAAATAACAGTAAACTTAACTAGGGAAGTTAAAGATCTGCACACTGAAAACTGTAAAATGTTAATGAAAGAAATTAAAGAAATCACTAAGAAATAATTTACTAATGAACAAATTAGTACATTTTAATCCCATGCACAGCCAGAATTAAAATTATTAAAATGTTCATTCTGCCTAAAGCAATCTACAAATTCAGTGCAGTCCCTATCAAAATTTCAATGACATTTTTTACAGAAATCTTAACATTTTTATGGAACCATGAAAGATCTCAAATAGCCAAAGCAATTTTGGGCATAAAGAACAAATCTGTAGGCATCATGCTGTCTTACTTCAAATATACTACAAAGCTGTAGTAATCAAAACAGCATGGTATTGGCATAAAAACAGAGACATAGACCAATGGAACCAATTAGAGAGTCTAGAAGTAAACCCACACATTTACAGTCAATTGATTTTAGACAAAGGTGCTAAGAACACACAGTGGAGAAAGGACAGTGTCCTCAATAAACAGCGTTGGGACAACTGGATATTTACATGAAAGTATACCCTTATCTGAAACCATATACAAAAACCAACTCAAATGGATTAAATACTTAAATTTATCACTTGCCACTGTAAAACCATTAGAAGAAAACATAGGGGAAAAGCTACATGACATTGATCTGGGCAGTGATTTTTTTGTATATGAATCCCAAAGCACAGGCAACTGAAGCAAAAGTAGACAAAATGGTATTATCGCAAATTGAAAAGCTTCTGCATAGCCACAGAAAGAATCAACAGAGTGAAGAGGCAGCCTGTGGAATAAGAGAAAATATTTGCAAACCATACATCTGATAAAGGTCTATTATCTGAAACATGTAAGGAAATCGAACAACTCAATAGTAAGAAAATAAATAATCTGACTTCAAAATGGGCAAAATATGTGAATAGACATTTATCAAAAGAAGACATAACAAGCCAGTCTCGGTGGCTCAGTCTGTAATCCCGCACCTTGGGAGGCTGAGGTGAGTGGAATGCCTGAGTCTGTGGGTTCGAGACCTGCCTGGGCAACTTGGCGAGACCTCGTCTCTACAATAAATCAAAAATTAGCCGGGCATGGTAGCGTGCGCCTGTAGTTCCAGCTACTTGGAAGGCTGAGGTGGAAGGATCGCCGGAGCCCAGCAGGTCGAGGCTGCGGTGGCCGGGAGCGGTCACTGCACTCCAGTCTGGGCGACAGAGTGAGACTCCAACTCAAAAAAAAAAAAAAA
>CAUYQG010058380.1:0-15374 GCA_963574415.1 Tarsius wallacei
TGTAATTAAATACATCAACAGACATCAGAACAAAAACCACATGATTATATCATTAGATGCAGAAAAAGCTTTTGATAAAATCCAGCACCCCTTCCTGATAAAAACCCTTGAACACCTAGGCATACATGGAACATACCTCAAAATAGCAAAAGCCATCTACGAGAAACCCACAGCTAGCATACTCCTAAACAGACAAAAACTGGAACCATATCCCCTGAAAACTGGAACAAGACAAGGATGCCCACTCTCTCCCGTCCTGTTCAATATAGTATTTGAAGTCCTAGTTAGAGCAATCAGAAAAGAGAAGGCGATAAAGGATATCCAAATAGGAAAAGAGGAAGTCAAGTTATCCCTCTTTGCTGACGACATGATTGTGTACCTTGAAAACTCAAGACAATCTGTCAAAAGCCTCCTTGCACTGATAAAGGACTTTGGCAAAGTCTCAGGGTATAAAATAAATGTGCAAAAGACAATCGCATTTCTTTACACCAATAATAAACAAAGAGAAACCCAAATAAAAAACACAATCCCGGCCGGGCTCGGTGGCTCAGCCTGTAATCCTGTGCCTTGGGAGGCCGAGGTGAGTGGATTGCCTGAGCCCGCGGGTTCGAGACCCACCTGGGCAACTTGGCGAAACCTCATCTCTACAATAAATAAAAAATTAGCCGGGCGTGGTAGCGCGCGCCTGTAGTTCCAGCTACTCGGAAGGCTGAGGCGGAAGGATCGCCGGAGCCCAGCAGGTCGAGGCTGCGGTGGCTGGGAGCGGCCACTGCACTCCAGTTTGGGCGACAGAGTGAGACTCCAACTCAAAAAAAAAAAAAGAAATCAATGAGATATTTTAACTTTTCCTTTTTTTAAGCTAAGTCTTTGAGATCTGGTGTGTATTTTACACTTGTGCCACATGTGGCTAGCAGCTACTATAATGAACAGTGCAGTTTTTTTTTTTTTTTTTTGAGTTGGAGTCCCACTCGATCGCCCAGACTGGAGTGCAGTGGCCGTTCCCGGCCACCGCAGGCTCGACCTGCTGGGCTCCGGCGATCCTTCCGCCTCAGCCTTCCGAGAAGCCGGAATTACAGGTGCGCGCTACCACGCCCGGCTAATTTGTTTGAGTTATTGTAGAGATGAGATCTCGCCTGCCCAGGCAGGTCTCGAACCCGCGGGCTCAGGCAATCCACTCACCTCAGCCTCCCAAGGCGTGGGATTACAGGCTGAGCCACCAAGCCCAGCCTGGCTAATTTTTAAAAAAATTTATTGTAAAGACGAGGTCTCACAAAGTTGCCCAGGATGGTCTTGAACCCACTGGCTCAGGCATCCACTCGCCTTGGCCTCCCAAAGTGCTGGGATTACAGGCTGAGTCACAGAGCCTGGCCGATATGTGACTCTTAAGTCTTACGTCCTTGCTTGGTCCTGGAGATTTCTAGAAATTCCCTATATATTTTAATTTAAACAAATTTAGAGAAATTTTTTTGAAAGGAAAAAAGTACATTATCTTTTTTTTTTGAGTTGGAGTTTCACTCTGTCACCCAGACTGGACTGCATGCAGTGGCCGCTCCCGGCCACCGCAGCCTCGACCTGCTGGGCTCCGGTGATCCTTCCGCCTCAGCCTTCCAAGTAGCTGGAACTACAGGTGCGTGCTACCACACCCGGCTAATTTTTTGATTTATTGTAGAGATGAGGTCTTGCTTGCCCAGGTGGGTCTCGAACCCGCGGGCTCAGGCAATCCACTCACCTCAGCCTCCCAAAGGCGCGGGATTACAGGCTTAGCCACCGGCCCGGCCATTATCTTTTTGAATTTAGGCCTTTCACATGTAAGAGATGTGTGGAAGTACTGGAAGGATGAGAACCACGGAGGTCTGCCCATTAAATAGGTTAGAACAAGAGTTGCCATGTGCCTTACCAGAGCAAACTTTTCTCATCTCAGCATTCTGTAATCTCTCTCAGGGTCATAGTGTCTGCAGTCATCCAGGTTAAGTCAAGCATGATTTTACTATATTACCTCTGGGAGGCAAGACAACTGAGAAATACATAGACATCTGTTGTACTCGAAAGGTATTCCTGATTTGGTTTACAAAAAGCATAATTTTAGCCAGGCTTGGTGGTTCATACCTATAATCCCAGTACTTTGGGAGGTGGAGGCGAGAGGACTACCTGAGTCCAGAAGTTTGAGATCAGCCTGGGCAACTTGGTGAGACCTTGTCTCTAGAGTAAAAAAAAAAAAAAAAAAAAAAAATTACCCAGGCATGGCAGCGCACACCTATGATTCCATGGTTCCAGCTACTTGGAAGGCTGAGGCTTAAGGATCACCTGAGTTCAGCAGGTTGAGGCTCCAGTGGCCATGAGTGTGCCACTGCACTCCAGCATGGGTGAGACTCCGATGAGAAAAAAGCATAATCTTTACAATTTTACAAAAATTGGGGCTAAAAACAGTATAAGCTCAAAGAGGCAGATGCAATGAGAAGCAGTGGAGTTGAACATACTATTAGATACACGGTGCAATGCCTGTCCTCTATCCAAGTGCTGAGGAAGCCAGAAGAACTGAGCTCACAGTGAGTAGAGGGAGGTTGCATGATTCAAAAATGCTGCTGAGACACTCCTATTGACTCCAACTCTAATGCAAAGACAACATCCTATAGTGGACAGTAGGAAACACTTTCCAAATGAGGCTGAGGCGGAAGGATCGCCGGAGCCCAGCAGGTCGAGGCTGTGGTGGCCGGGAGCGACAGAGTGAGACTTCAACTCAAAAAAAAGAAAAAAAGACATACACAGCCGGGGGAACGAATTATTTACAGACTCCCAATGACACTCTGCCACCGAACCAGAATTTAAAGCTGTCCCTTTCTTAAGTAACCCCATTTATTCAAACATTTGCAAATACGGGCCCCACGGACTCCTCCCACGCGTCACGAGCCGGCCTCAGGGCGGTGCAGCGCCCCGATGGCGTCATCGCTCTGCGCCGGGCCGTGACGTCATCCCCGGTGCCCGCGGAACGGGGAGCGGCCGCGGCGGCATCATGGCGCCGACGCTGTGGCGCGGGCTGGTGGGTGTAGGCCTCGCGGCCCTGGCCCACGCCGCCTTCTCTGCGGCGCAGCACCGCGCCTACACGCGCCTGACCGAGAAGGACGACGAGTCCCTGCCGGCAGACACGGTCCTCCAGGCGCTCCTGGCCTTCGCGGCCGCCTGCTGCGGGATCGTTCGCGTCGCCGGCGAGTTCAAGGACACGGACGCCACGTTGGAAGCCAAGACCAAGACGGTCGACACGTCGAGGAACCGCCCGTCCTTTTACATCTTTAATCATCGCGGTCGAGGACTGCTGCAGCCTGCGGGGACAGCCCGGGCTTCCGACCCAGGTGCCTCGTCCCCCAGCGCGTCGTGGAAGTTGCGGAAGCTCCAGTCGCTGGGTCCCGAGGATGCTTACGCGTTTTCCTAACAGGACACCGCTGGGCCAGTGGAGATCCGGGCATAAAACGTATTTGCGTTAATCTTTCAGACTTAATTTTTAAAAACACACACACACACACAAACTATGGGCCTTATTTAAACATCGTTAATCCAATCGCTAATGCAGTATAAAGGGAATACCAAAGGGGATTTTAAAACTTTTTTTCTTTCATTTAAAAAATATTCACGTCATTTGTAGAAGTTACTGTTCTGAACACGTTTCCTTGAACACAGCTGTGATTACTTATTTTTCTTAGATTTCTTTTGATGTTCACTACAGTTTGGGGACTCCTTTTGGAAATACTCTGTGACTTTTGCATCTTGCAGCATAACTTGTAGTAAAATGGTCTTCGGTTTCTTAACAAATGACTTCCCTAATGAGACCTAAATGGTGACTTGGCTGTTTTTCTTGTGTCCCTTAAAAAGTGGCTGCGCCTCAGCAGAGATTTGGCAGTTTTCCACTTATCCGTGACCTCTCATCCCACCCGCTCTCGTATACCTTCTAACATCGGCTGTCTTGTTTCATCACTTCTCTGAGGTTCTGTGTGCAGTGAGCAATATTTGTGTCAGAAATTCTTCATTATAACAAATATATTTAACAAGTTCTGCTTGTTGTAAAGCTACTTTTGTTCTCTTCATTTATCTGTAAAACTTTTCCCTAGTTGATTATGTAGTGTAAGAATAATTGAAGGTAGACCGAAAAGACCTTTTGTAATTTCAGTATCCTGCCTATGTAGAAGAATACTAATCATTGAGGAAGTCTGATTACTCGTCGTTAGTTTAATTTATTCAAAGTGTCATTGTGGGCTTATTCTTTGTTGAATCCATGGATGAATGAACCAGGGTATATACTTGCTTCAGACCCTGCTAGAACTTGACCCATCTGACACTTGCTCCAATTTAACTCCCAGTCACAGCTTTGCCTCCTTCCTTTGAAGTTCTTTGACATTTAGCCGGAAGACTTTGCATGTGGTTCTCTCTCCAACTGGATCACTACTTTTGTGAGCTTAATGGAATTTTATTACTCTCTGGATAGCTGATGTTCTGCTCACTACATTGGACCTAGACAGGCTCAGGTGAGGGCTGGCGATAGGGATGTCTAAGGGCTGTGCACATCGCATTCTCGTATGATCCTACGATCACAGTCAACCATGACTAGAGGTGAACAACATTACTCTGGAAATTCAGAGCTTCATAGGAACAGTGCTGGTCTAGAAGGCAGGGCACAGAAGCGGCGGTGAGGATTCGACCACTCCTTCAGTATCACTGAGCAGTGTAGAGAGGGAGAGACCCTGACCCTTCCCATAGTCCATCCCTGCTCTGACTGCCACTTCCGGTGCCCACTGCCTCTATAGGAATCACACTTCTCAGAGCTGGTTACCTTATTCCCTCCACTTCCCAAAACTTCACACTGCCATCTATCATCTGCTCCTGCTGCCTCTCCCCCATGGCCTTCCCCCACACTTCAACCACCACTGTGGACCTTTTCCCTCAAGATTTAGAAGACCCACCTTCTAGAAGAATCTCACGCCCATTGTCTTTCTTCCTCCAGCAAGCCATCAGCCGTGGATGGACCCTTAATGACATGTCTGCAAATCTCCTCTCCGGCAGTAATGCAAACCCTGGAGATCTGTGCACCCCTTACTAGGCACCGTGAAACACACCAAGGAGAGCCAAACACGTGTTTGGAGTTCCATATTATGTGCATCAGCTCCCTTGATAATTGCATCCGCTTGTCTAAGAGGTGACAATCACTCACTTCCTCCTAATTCATTTTGTCTGCTGGATAATTCTCACCAGCCGTGAGTCACTTCACAGCACACAGCACAGCACCCTGCACTGCTGCAGAATCTCCCTGATGAATATGGAAGAGACTCAGCCTCAGGCCTAATGAGCAGTAAGAGGGAGCGACTTCAAGCTGCACATCTTAGAAACAAATTAGCACTTAAAGGCATGTTAATCTAACCCTTCACTAATGCATTCTGCGTTCCTTTTCTGATCCCACAATTTTGTCAAGGGGTGCTGTAATTTACGTTGCACAGCAGCTTTCAAATCTTCTCTTGACCTTAGCATAAATCAGAGAACTATAAAACTCTCTTTGGATACAAAGGGAAATGCAACTGAAACTAGGAAGGCCTAAAAAATGGAAAGCACCAGAATTAAACCTAATGTAGAAGTGATTCGGTCCTCTGTCACCCTGTCATTTAGGAACCAAATCTTTAAAAAAAAATGTCAATATGACTGGAAGAAAATAATTTCCTAATTGACTTTTACTGAAGATAGAGGCAATTATGCAAGCAAACTCAAGTTTATTTGAATTCTAGACAAGGCTTACTTACACTGTGTAACACCTGGATCTGAGATTTACCTGGCTCCAGTCCATCCTTTACTCTAAATGTCTCAGAGATCGCGTAACAGGCAGCTTTTTATTTGTTATTTATGAGACAGAAATGATAAGTCATTCCTCTTGCTTTCTTCATTCTCTTGCTCTCTGCAAAGTACTTTGAAATATATGATCTTCTGCCTTAAAATATCTCATTTCTCTCAACTTCACTCCTGTCTGCCTCTGCTTCACCACCCCCCTTGTTTTCCTCCTCACTATTCCTGAGGCCGGAACCATCCACATCGTTTTTCAGTCCCAGTGCAAAATAAAAACATGCAGCCTCTTACTCGCAGAGATTAAATCCAGCATGGGGCCCTCTGAGCAGGAGCCCTGAGTGACTGCACCAGTCACACGACATGTGCAGGAACCAAGTCCTGTATGGGGCTCCCCTCTCTCTATCCCCGAGACTGTTCGCTGTGCCCCACATCACTGGACTCCTGCTCCTCCCCGCTCCATGTTGTGAGCAACTCTTGGCAAGATAGGAAGTGCTCTTCTCTTCCCTTCTACCAATATGAGAAGGCCCAAGTCAGCAGAATGGCTCTTCCAAGGAGAGCAGTTCCCTAGTCCCTGTGACACATTCTCAAGTATGAAAAATGTGTTGACTGCTACCCAAGGGAAAATACATCATTATATTTAAAAACCACCTGCACTTGTATCTTATCACAGCACCGTGCACAGCGGCAAAGTCATAGAACTTGAATGCCCATCAGTGGTTGACTAGGTAAAAAAATACATATATATGGTAATGGTACATATGCACCATGGAATATTATCCAGCCATAAAAAGGAATGAAGCCATGTCCTTGGCAGCAACGTGGATGGAGCTGGAGGCCATTATTCTAAGTGAACTGACTCAGAAACAGAAAATCAAATGTTCACAGGTGTGGGAGCTAAGCAATGGGTACTCACGAGCATAAAGATAAACGTAATAGACACTGGAGACACCAAGGGGCAGGTGGAGTTGAGGAAGCTTAAAAACTACCTGTTGGGTACAAATTCTCAATCTGGGACATGGGGATATTAGAAGCCTACCAGTACTTAGCATGCTCATGTAACAAATGTGCTCTTATACCCCCTAATCAAAATTGTTGTTTAAGAAAAAAAAAAAAACGAGAAAGAGAAGGAAAGAAAGTAAATTAGAAAGAAATTGTGTAATGTTTTCATGTCCACATTGTGGTTCACCACCATGCTTTTAAACACACTTCAGCTCTTCAATATCCAATTCTGTCCTAGCTCAATACGGCAAAACCATCCACTGAAGTGAAACTGAGGATTAGACTTACAGAGGAGTCTTCGATGCTTCAAGATATTTTGCCAAGACTTGGAATTCTGTCCACCTTTTTCTGTTTTGTTTTTTAAATCCCCAGTCTTAGAACAGGTTGAATTTTGGTCTCTGGCTGGCTCTCTTCCTAGCCCATCCTGAGATCTAAAAGTCATGTGTTAAAAAGGCCTTCCTCTGTGCTGAGACCTTTAAAGTTCAGTGTTAACACTGCCTTGTAGATAAATGTCTTCAGACTCTCTGTTTCAGCAAATTGAACTTTAAAATTCCTGAGCCTGGTGCTGCCCCTAAAATAGTTTTATGCCACTATTACCAGAGATGGAAAGAACCCACCCCTCAGGTCAAGCCACCACGGCCCATCCCTGGCACCTCCATACCTGACATGATGGCCTCTGCACCCCCCATCAGGCTTGCGGGACACAGGGTACAACAAAGAGTGAGAGAAGAGGCAGAGGATAACCCAGGGAAAGGGAGAGAGTGGCCCCAGGGTGTCACACATGAACACAGGCAACTCTAACTCAAGGAGAGTATAAGGGAGCCCTGAATCTAAAGGCAAAAGCTCAGTCTTTGGCTCTCACATCAGAGGCTGGGGACAGGCTCTGAGGATGAACCCGGGGACTCATGAGGGGACCTGCAAATCTTCCAGGCACTGTAGCTCCTTTGGGCTTCACTCCATCTAAATGGAGATTTGGTGATTTCCTGTTTATCAAATTTGCCCAGCACCATATGCTGCCTCTCCGTTGAGCTCAGTTTAATTGCCTCTTTTTAAAAAATCTTCAATATGTGCCCTCCTCTCCTCTCCTCACTAACCATTTTCCTCCCACAAAATGATGCTGCAAATCCAAAGCAAATGCAAGTGAATTGCTGCTGACATCCCCGGCCGACTCTTCACAGGAGAACCACAAATAAGTGCTATTCCCCTTGAATAAGCAGCGAATTAGCAAATGTCTTTCCCTGTCATAAACATTTGCTGGAAGCAGCCCCTGGTGATGGCGTGGAAGGTGCAGAACAGCTATTTTTAATGAACAAATGAGAGCGGCAGCATCTAATTTTGGATGACTGCTAGGTCTTGATGCCGGGGGCTGAGTCTCTGTGAATGGAAGGAAAGTGCAAAAGGAAATGTCTTCCCAGCGTGGCCCCTGCTGGCAGCTGGAAAGTGTACTCAGAGACAACCAGTGAGAGCTTAGGCTGTGGTCTTGTCTCATTCCAGCAGGTCGTGGTCGTGCTTCTAAAGGAAGGGTTCCCAGCCTATCTTTGTCCCCGGTGATCAGAAAGGGAACATGTGTGTTGGAGGGACTGTGTGTGTGTGGAAACATCCAGGCCACTAGCAGAAAGACCCTAGACCCTAGAAAGATGAGGAAGGACTGGGAAACCCAACTTACTGGAAGAACATTAGCGACAAGCCCAATGTCAATGTGTTGAGAAACGAGTCCTTTAAGATGCTATAACAATGATCTGACATATGAATTGTTAAATGAACTTAGTAAGATATAAATAGGGCAGCCTCTTCGGGTCCCCTGCCACTGTGGGAACTTTTCCGTCCTCTCAATAAATACTGCTTTCTAAAAAAAAAAAAGATGTAAATAGATAGTATAGCTAGTGCTGAAAATAATGAAAACTCTTACCTCCCAATGGCAACCCCCCAAGTTAGCAGTTGTCCACAAGCACCATAAATATGCATTTTACAGTGTCAAATGAGTGCCTGACTTTCTCCTTTTAGCTGAGTGAAACCTCTCTCCTACAAGGAGGAGGTTTTGAGTCCTGGTCGTTCAGCACCTGCTCTGTAACAAGAGGGATGAAAGCAGGAAACAAGGAATTCAGAGATGAGGGGGAAAGAAAATATTTTCTAGCCTGACTCCCTCACTACGTTCCTCTCTTACAATATTTTGGCCACTTGAGTGTCACATGATATATGGCCTGTGAACAGATCTGTAACTAAAACAGAGATACCAGAGAACACTTATTTGAGCAATATAATTACCAAATGTGGCATACCTTGATTTCAACCTCATCAGAAGTCCTAAAGCAGAGGACCCACCTAAGGTGTACCCAGATTCACGACCTTAAAATCTGCGAGATAATAAATAAATGTCTTCAGCTGATAAGTTAGTGGTAATTTGTTATCAGCAATAGAATAGTGATGCTAAGTGACTTCAAAGTAAAGTCACAAAATGGATACACTCTGCTTCTCTCTCTCCCTCTCCCACCATGATTTAAGGACACCATAGGGAGGCCCCTGTGAGGAGAAACAAGCCTCCAGTCAACAACCAGCTCTAACTATGCAGTCATGAGTATGACACCTTGAGAGGGGATCTACCAGCCCTAGTCAAGCCTTCAGATAGTTACAGCACAGGCCAAAATCTTTTTTTTTTTTTAAATAAAGATGTGGGGTACAATTCAGGGTTAGGTATACAAACGTTGATTCTGCAGGTATCTTTGTTGATGAGGTGTGCCCCTCCCTCCCCAGCAGTTTCCCTCAACTGCTAATCCCAGCCCCCCTCTCCTGGCAGTTTCCCACTACTGCCAATCCCTTTCTTATAGTATTAGAATTGTTCAAGGTTCGCTTATGAGTGAGAACATATGGTACTCTGTTCTTTTTTTCTGTGATAGATCACTGAGTATGATTGACTGACTGAGTATGATTGTCCTTCTTTATGGCTGCATAATATTCTATTGTGTATATGTACCACATTTTATTTATCCAGTCCAGCTTCGATGGGCAGCTTGGCTGGTTCTGTGTTTTTGTTATTGTGACTAGAGCTGCAACAAACATACGTGTGCAGGTATCTTTTTTGTAGAATGATTTAAGTTCCTCTGGGTAAATTCCCAATAGGGGACTTGCTGAGTCATATGGAAGACCAATTTCTAGTTCTTACAGAAATTGCCACACCATCTTCCAGAGAGGTTGCACTAGTTTGCATTCCCACCAGCGATGTAGAAGCATTCCTTTTTCTCCTCATCCTCGCCAGCATCTGTTGTTTGATTGAAACCTCTTGAAAACAAGCAAAAATCACCCAGCTAAGCCTTTTTCAAACAGAAACTATAATAACAGTAAATATTCATTGTCACCTAAGCCACCACATTTTACAATAATGTGTCATGCAGCAATAGATAATTAACACAAGTCCCCTAGGCCAGAGCTAGCGAAGATGGCAGAATCACAATTGCTGGCTTATTCCAGTCAAGATTCTTCTGGGATCCTTCTTCCCTGATATCTTCACCCATTACAGATTGGGGTGGAGGGGTGGTTAGCATTAGAGAAGTGAGGCAGGGGAGGCAGGAATGGTTTTTGATAGACCAAAAACTTTGCATCTGACACACAGAACATAAAAGTAAAGAACACATTCAGGAGAAACAGAAAGTTTTTTTAAAATGAAAAACCTGAAAGCATCTGAGTCACGGTTGTAGGTAGAATCATACTCTTTGGCTACCACTTCACAGTATACCATGGAAATATATTCCCTTAAATAAAACTGTTGACATAATTTTGATATCTCATCCCAATTTACTAAAACTTGAGCCTGTCCTAACAGGATGTTTTGGCTGTTAAATATAATACTCAAAGTATTTTGTTATTTTACTGTGACTGATTTTGAAACTCTAAAATATTAAAGTTACAGGAAAGTCAGTATCTGTGAAGAGACATGCAAGCCACTGGGCATGGCAGGTCACCTACATGAGGCTGTCCAACTTCGCTGAGTCATTCGGTGAAGTGCATAAAATAAAAATATAAGAACCATCATTTACAATAATTCCATAATAATTATAACACCTGAATTTTAATGTAAAAACACCAAGGACTAGCAAAATCAATTTGTATAGTACAATCTTGGTGGCCAAAACCATAATTAGTAGGGAAAAAGAGTGGAGAAGAATTTCTCTGACTGAAGCCCTGGGTTGTGAGATTCTAGAGCCATGGAAAGGAGTGGGGGATAGAGACCCAAATAACAGGGTGCCCACAGTCTTAATTCAATCACACTTGAAAGGTGACATCCTTGGAAACTGTACAAAAAAGGTATCACCACATCAAAAGGCTAAAGTCACAGCCAGTGTCAATTAAGAATGTATTTTCAGGCACGTTTATTAAAATGCATTGCCAACTCTACTCACTGCCTTTGCTCAAGCACCCATAGATGTTAACATGTTCTGAATTCCTCTGTCAAAGTGACCAGCCCCTTTGATTTTTCCCATCTTTAATAATACACATCAAATGCAGGCCAAATAAATGCTTACTTGCTGTGGTTTGGATATTAGTTCCCTGTGAACCTCATATTCAAATGTGATCCCCAGTTTGGTGTTAGGTTGATGCGGCAAATCCCTCATGAATGGTTTGGAGTAGTTCTCACGGTGATGAGTGAGTTCTCACTGTATTAGTTTCCATGAGAGCAATTGGTTGAAAAGAACCTGGCACCTCCCCCATTTTTTTCTTGCTTCCTCTCTCACCATGTGATCTCTGCACACACTGGCTACCTTTCACTCTCTTCCATGAGTCGAAGCAGCCTGATGTCCTCCCAGATGTCCAATATTGAACTATTCAGCCATCAGATTCATGAGCCAAATAAACCTTTTTTAAATAAATTACCCCATCTTGGGTATTCCTTTATAAAACCACAAAACATACGAAGACATTACTTGAGGATTGAGGATACAGATTTAACTACAAATTCATTCAACAAATATATCTTGAATTCATGAATGTCTATATCAAACCTTCTCTACCTTGGCGAAGTAAATCTCCTCTTTCTCTCTATATATGTATAATTTACTTTCTATATAAACTATATTTTCCAGTCTAACTTCTGTGTAATTCTTTGCATCTTTCACACAGCACCGAATCACACACCAAGATGTGCCCCACTCTCATTCTCCTCTCCCACTGAGATTTGCTTCTCTCTCTCTCTCTCTCTCTCTCTCTCTCTCTCTCTCTCTCTCTCATTCTTCTCTTTTCCAACCCTAGTCTCTCTCTCTTTAGAGAGAGACAAGGTGTTTGGCTATCTTTTCTCTGCTTCCTGGCTTTGCCCCCCTCTCCTCTCCTCTCCTCTCCTCTCCTCTCCTCTCCTCTCCTCTCCTCTGTCTCTCTCTCTCTCTCTCTCTCATTTACTTTCTAAATACACTATATTTTCCAATATTAAAAAAGGGCAGGCCATTTATTTCATAATTTAAAACATCTTTCATAATGTAAAGTATTTTTCACAACTGATACTATGGTGTATTATTAAAAAGACAACTATTTGAAAGGGAGGAAAATAACATCAACAAACAGAGAACAGATTTAACAGTGCAAATGTCTAAGAATTGCCCTTCTATGTTTACCTCTAATTCCAACTCCATATGCCTAAAAATAAATGAACACTCGGGAGCAAATTTTCAGAAAAGTCTTCCTGAAGAGTAATTTGCAGGAGTGTTTGTGTTCATCTTAAGCCAGTCAGAGACAGTCATAAAACAATAACCCAGAAGATCTTTCAGGGTCAAAGCATAGCTCACAGGGGGCTCACAAGCAGTACCTTTAATAATTACCAACTGCAGCCATGCTAAACCCATTAAGACTAGTAGTTTTAGCACACAAATGACAGGCTATGAAAACCTCCAGCTCCCAGGACAAGGGATTAAAGATTTCTTTAATGCTTTTATCAGCTCTAATTAAAAGGAGTTCTTGGCTTCAATGATTTAGAGTCTTAACGCATGACAAAGCTTCATTAGGCAGGAGAGTCAAAGTGTTTCTCTCTAAATCCACCCCTAAAGCCAGCCTGATTCTCTCCTGAGCTGGACTGTGCTGAAATCAGAAAGACTCAATGCACTGAGGAGGGGCCCCTGCATTGCATGAACATATTTCATCCTCTGGTCACAGCTGCTAGTGACCTCCACAATTTGTGGGGCTGAGCTAATGTCTCTGGTCATCCAAGTTTGTCTCAGGCATCCTCACACAAAGGAAGCTTCTCATTATCACAGGAGAGACCCAACCACTGCCAGACACATCCAAAACAAGAGTTAAGTCACTTGAGTCTTCTGGGAGGAGAAGAGGAGGTAGATATTTAAAGATGCTATATTTGGGTCAAAATTGCCTTGTAGGCTCTGCTCAGCAGGAATAAAGGACAATGGAGTACTCTCATGACATCAACACATTTTCTGAATCTTTAAAAAAAATGAACTTAAGTGCTGCAAATGTTCTATTATCTCTGCTAATGCTTGTGAAGAGAGGCACAAATAATTCAAAATTGAAGATAAAAGTTGCTTGTATTTGGCCTAGAAAAGCAGTTTGCATTTACATTTGAATAAGAATGAGTCCTCCATTCTGACCGAAGGGTGAAGAGCTTAATTGAGAACCTTCCGGCCCTCACACAACATCCTGAAAATGAATTGTGTTTCCCCTGAAACTGGACAGCTTCCGAAAACCTGGCCTTGGAATGACATCATAGATCTGAACACTCATGTATTGACTCAGAGGGCTGAGCCAGGATCAGTTAGGAAAACACTGAAACAGGGAGGTGATAGGTGTGTACTTCCACAGGGCAAAAGATATATATGACTCATATGCATGCATTTGAGGGGGTCTCTGCACACTCACTACTGGGGAAAAACCGTTGTGTCTCTCCTTGGTTGTCCTGAAAAGCTTGCTCAGAATATCCATTTCAGTTAAAGTGCACCCTATAGTGTAAGGCAACAGAGCCCATATACCTTGTCACTAATCCTCCACCCCAGCTGGGCCTTGCATCAAGCAATAAAGAAACACCACTTGCCAAATGATTTGAAGACATCAGTAAGATGACAGATGCTTCTGTAGACATCACTCCTGTGACCTTCAGTGCATTCCTGGTGGAAGGACAGAACTATTTTCTGAGAACTCAGAGAGCTTGTATTTCCTGAGTTTATTTTTCAAGTTTGTAGGAGATGCATAATCTTTTATCCAGAAACAGCTTAGACTACCACTAAGAAAGTCTGGTGCAGACCAAATTCAAATGTCAATGTCCAGTTGGAACCCTGTAGGTCATACGGCCAAGTACAAGAAACCAACCAGGATGAACTAAATGTCCTGGGGGAGCCCTCACTCACTGGCCAGTAGCCCGGCTAGTGCTCTGCCTACTTCCAGAGAACAGAGGGCACTTTAAACAATTATCACATATTTATAGTGATAAAATTTAAAAATATCTTTGGCTATCTTGAAATATACACCACGTTGCTATTTGCTGTAGTCATTCTACTGTGTAATAGATCAACAGAACTTATTCTTCCTGTCCAGCCAGGTTTGGTATTTTTGTCTCCATTTTTATATTGAAGAAACTAAGGCTCAGAAAGGTTAAACAAACTCTCTGGAGTTACATATCTCTAGGTGACTGAGCAAATCTCCAAGCCATTTCAGCACCCCATACCATCTTCACATTTGGTGACACAGACCTAAGATGATGACCCAGGGCAGGTATATTAAATAACAGCTACATGACACAGTTCCCAGACTTGCAGAAACGTAGTATATACTTACTGTCCATGCTACAGAGAAGAGGTCACCCCCCAAAATAACAGTTACACAAATATAGGTATAGCCATTAATATTGGTTAATACTGGTGTATGGAACTGGGAGGGGGAGACTTCTTTATCTGTCTTGGAATACAGTTATATTTGTTTGATGGTTTCCCATGAACCATTGCCATTTCTGGTCATAGTTATGAAATTAGAGTTTTCTTTTACACTCAGTCTTTCAGTTCCCAGTTTATGTTTTGCAGCCCCCAGCCCTCTAAGCAGCAGCAGAACTGGGGGAGGTGGATATATGTGAGCTTTGCTGCTTAGGGCTCGAGGTCCCCTGGACTCCATAAGTAATCTCCAGCCTCCCTGACTCCAGCCAACTCTGGGCATGCCCCTGGGAGCACACTGTCAAGATGGGCATAAATGTCCTCAACTTTCTGCCACCCCAAGTGCTGTACAAGGGCAGAGACATGCCAGCCACTTGCTGCTTTGGGCGACGTTGTACCTGACTTTGTCTAGACACAGGTGTGCACACTCAATCCTGCTCCCAGAGTCATTTTCCTTTTCCTTTGCATCCTTTCTGCCCTGCAACTCTGTCCCTGAAAAGCACCAAGATCTTAGTTCCTGTGTTGTGTATCTAGAAACTTCCCTTGATAAGTACTTGGAGTGAAAAGCTGTGAAACACGGCAGTACACCAAGGTTTTTCGTGTGTGTTGATTGATTGATCAGTGATTGATTGAAGGTAAAGAGTTTTATTACAAAATGAAAGTATACACTCAAGTGAGGGGAGTTCAGGCCACCTCCAAGCAGGAGAT
>CAUYQG010058381.1:0-13384 GCA_963574415.1 Tarsius wallacei
GTCATCGCTAAGCATAACAGTCAAAATAAAGCATGAAAAGCTACAAACTGAACCCACGTGGACTTATGGCTGTGTCATTAAGGTGTCGCGTATTAAAAGGTGTCACATCAATCTGACTTCCAAATGGACATTTATTCCCAACTTAATGTATTTCTTGATATTTCTTGGAAATTTGTTAAAGGGAAAATTCATCAATAATATCTAACTACTTATAACTCTTTTTCACGCCTATCTGTAGTTCTGCTGTGAAGAATCTAGGCCGAGATTCTTTCTCTCCATCCCTCCCCTCCTCCCTCCCTTCCTTCCTTTCTTCCATTTTTCTGCCTTCCTTCCCTCCTTCCCTTCCTCTTTCTTTCCTTCCTTCCTCCCTTTCTTTTTCTTCCTTCCCTCCCACCCTCCCTCCCTAAGCATAAAACATGAAAGGGAGGCTCCCTCCCTCCCTCCCTTCCTCCCCGCCTCCTTCCTTCCTTCCTTCCTTCTCTCCTTTCTTATTGGTACGTCTTTGGATTTACTGAGCCATTTGAACCTAAGAAGGGTTATCTTTCCTTAATTATGAACATTCTCAGGCCAGTTAGAAGCCCAAACTTTACCTTTACACAGCCTACTTATGTAGTTAATCCTCACTTGCACCCCACATCTCTATAGTAAAATAAAATTCAAAAAAGAAAATTATCTGTTCCTTTTCCTCATTTGTCTTCTTCTGGCACTCGGATTAAACGTGTTGGCATGCCCTATCCTGACACGCGCTTTAAACCACCTTTTATATTACCTGTTTTTTTTTTTTTCTCTTTCTACGCCAGGCTGTGTCTATCAAAGTTATTTTAGAAATCCTAAAAACAAAATAAAATAAAATAAAATAAGGTCATGAAAATATCAGCATCATTCATGATCTTACTCTTTATGATTCCTGTGAAAAAACATGATAACATGATTCTGTTGGCCATGGGATCTACTTCTTACTAAATCTGAAACATTAAACATGTCAAGTTACATCAAAATCCTGGATACATCAGATTTTGTTAATAAATTTGGTCTATTCATTTTGAGGTCTTCAAAATGCCAGAGTAGTGTTTCCAGGGAAGTTGCAGCATATGACTGACATGGGCATTCTGAATGCACGTGGCGGGGATGGAGGACTGGCATGCTCTCATCCAGCCTCTACTGTCCCCCTGCATCCTTGCTGGTTGGAGATAAACTACAGGAACTGGAAAGCCACTGTTATTTACTGTGGGTGCTTTATATTCTGATCATATCCCTAGTGTGATTCTTCTCTACGTTTCCTCACCCATAGGAGAAGTCAGACAACTTAAGCTTGTACAGCCAGCCTTTACCAACAACTCCGATGTACTCTCTCGATTTAGAAGTATCTACTTCTTCAAAGTGCTCTTTGTTACTCCCTTAACTTGTTACCTGGAAAAAAAAAATCTCTGTTCTAGGTAGACAATTTCTTACCTGCCAGTCAACAAAGGGTTATCAGGTTTACATATAACCCACAATGTCAGTTAGTAAAAATAACTGACATGGCAGACACAATAAACACATCTTCAAATATGTGTAGCATGATGGATTTACAGTCAAAAAGTCTGATGTGGGCCTCATTAGAAAGTACTTCACCTGGTTTCCAAATTTCCATAGAACTGTAAGAAAGATGAAGCGTGACTACGAAGCTTGACTATTTCTTTTTCCCAGAAATAGCGTACATGACTTGTCTTTTAGTCAGCCAGAACTTATCACACAAGTCCTACCTAACTGCAAAGGAGTCTGGGAAAGTAAGATATCACATGACCAATTTGCTGAACTCTAAATTTCTCTGCCAGAAATCTTATCCTCCTTCACCTTATCACATGCTTTTTTGGGTGCATTAATCAAGTTGTCCATTAAAAAATGACAAAAGAGACACCATTTCCTTGAGATCAGTGAATAGTCCTCAATGCCAGATAATATAGAGTCTCCTTTAAGCAATGGCATTTCTCAAACTCTGGAGATTTCCAATTTTGTAACATTTTCATGGCCCAATTTTTCTGTGGTCTTCTCTATTTTTAGAAAAAAACCTGTTTTCTCCACAGTTCCAAATTTTTCTTCACAATGTATTGAACAATAGCAATCTGGTACCTAAAAAAACCTAGTTTGAATTTTTAGAACAGGACAAACGCTGACACGTTCAAGTGTACCCATCATCGAACTTCTTTCACTTCTAAACATGACTATCAATTCATTCCAGAATTCCATTTCCTGAAATTATAGTTTTCTAGACTAATTTAATAAATTACATAAAGATTAAATTCCTGTCTGACATCTATATAGAGTTTTTCTTACCTGTTGCATTTCTGATCTCATCAATATCCACAATATCCCTTTGACTTAAGATGACATTATTTAAACTTTGATGATCATTCTTCAAAAATTCTTAGTGATTAGAAAAAGAGTCTAGCTAGGTTACTTTGCCACAATGTAGCTGAATATACTCCCTGAAATCATCACAATGGCCTGGGGCTAAGTCGTTCCTGGAGTGGTCACCAAGAACAACTAGTTTCACTAATGGGGACAAACAAAACTGTTGTACTTTTTTTTTTTTTTAAATCAAAAAAGAGTCTCACTCTGTCCCTGAGACTGGAGTGCAGTGGCACAATCATGGCTACCGTAGCCTTGACCTGCTGGGCTAAGGCAATACTTCCCCTTTATCCTCCAAACTAGCTGGGATTGCAGCCACGTCCCACCATACCCGGCTAATTTTTATTTATTGTAGAGACGAGGTCTTGCCACGTTGCCCAGGTGAGGTGTTGCTCATTTTTAAAAATATCTGTGATGTTGCTAGTCCCTGAGTGCATTTTAAAGTTCTTTTGTTCCTCAGTTTTCTCATCTGTAAAATTAGACTGGTAATAATATCTACCGTACACAACTGCTTAAAAGATTAAGTTAGTTGTGCTAAGATATTTAAGACTATGTGGTGGAATTTGATGGACAGGTGAACTTTTATGTTTAATCATTACTATATGCCAAAGGGTTTGGAGAGTGTTAACTAAGGAAGTATTTTACTCGTTGATGAATTTTTAAAAAAATCTGAGTTATGCTCCCCACCCTTATGGAAAGCTATACAATGTCTTATTCACATGTAATGTATTATGTAGCATTTAATCAAAATAAAATTTTAAAAATGTATTTTAAAAATGTAGGTATTCTCTATAAATATTAAGAAAAAAACTTTAAACCAATATCTCTTTCATCTCAAATACTCAGGAAATAAGACTTTAACATATCTTTGAGCTATCTGCTAAATAGTTAACATACGTTAAAAAAAATTATGATTAATGTAAAGTGTTGTAGAATTAAATTAATTATAAGTTAATTAATTTAAATTAAATTAAAATTAATAAATTAAATTAAACTAATTAATTTGAAACAAAAATACAAGTAGATTCCAAAGCCTGGTCCTGCATTCAGAATGCCTGGGATGTCAACTATATTTAACAACAATGTATTATGCATTTTAAAATAGCTAGAAGATTGGACTTGAAATGTGCCCAACACATAGATATGGTAAATACTCGAGATAATGGGTTCCAATATACCATGACTTGAATTATTACACATTCTATGTATGTAAAAAAATCACATGCCTTCCCTGAATATGTATCAACAAAAAAATAGAATGTCTGGGATGTGAGTGCTGGTGCCACTACTTAACAACCAGGAGTGGTGCCTCTGAGTTGTGATTTCTCTAAATTGTCTGCCCCTCAGCTTCCTCATCTGTAAGATGAGAGTGATAACAACATCCTTCATTATAGATATTATCTACCTTTCTTTAAAAGAGTGAGTCCTTTCCAGGTCTGAGAAGAATGATGTTGGTAATTTGATGGGTGTTGCCTTGAATCCGTAGATCGCCTTGGGTAGGATGGACATCTTAACAATCTTGATTCTTCCAATTCATGAGCATGGAATGTTTTTCCATTTGTTTGTGGCTTCTTTGATTTCTTTGAGCAGTGTTTTGTGGTTTTCCTTGTAAAGGTCTATCACTTCTCTGGTTAAGAAGATGCCAAAGTCTGTCTTCCTTCCTTCCTTCCTTCCTTCCTTCCTTCCTTCCTTCCTTTCTTTCTTCCTGCCTTCCTTCCTTCCTGCCTTCCTGCCTTCTTTTCTTTTTTGTGACTATTGTGAATGGGACTGTGCTTTTTATTTGGTTCTCTGCCTGTTTGTTGTTGGTGTATAAAAATGCAACTGTCTTTTGTATGTTGATTTTGTGCCCTAAGACTTACTGCCAGGGCAGGGGCCAGGGGGCACATAACACCACTAAGGGTACCTGATCCTACCCAGGGAAAGTGAGAACAATTTGGAGGCTCAAACTTCACCTGCATATAGACCACTTATATCCCTAACCCTGACTTGTATCCCACACCTTTACAGTAAAATAAAGTAATAAATATTTAATCACTGTCTGTTAAAATACTTAGTATTATGCCTAATTTTACAAGTAAAACTATCTGCTTATTATAATTTAGACAAAATATGAAATGCCAGTTTTTATTGTGCTTTTGTTTTCCTGATTAACAAAGATTTTAAAAATTACTACTACATAGCATACATTCATCATTGTTAATAAAACAATAATCCTAAAACATCTGTAATTCTAATTTTTATTAGGATGTGTTTATGTCTAACTAAATAGTATGTTTCTACTAGTACTGTTCTGTTTGCCAGCCAAGATTATTTTGTTTCCATGTGTGTTCATGTGTAAACATATTTTTATTCAAAATGTTCTGATTTTCACAAATTAGTTAGGCTCTGCAATATATTTGATTAGTCAGTGATAACAATGAGTATGCTTCTTTCCAAACCAGAAATACACACATTCTTTATTAAGTAAAAATAAGTGTGTAGTCTGTGAGGAAATCTATCTTTGCAGTCACAAGTTAAGGGGAAAAGTTTATCTTAACAAAATTAAATGGGACTAAGCATATTTACAAAAGTAATTTTATGTATCTTTCACAATAATGTTTGTAAGCTATATTTTTATCTATCGAGAGATTTCATAAATTTGTTCTTATTAAACACTGACCTAAAATGTATATTACTTTTTAAATAAATGAGCATTGTATATAAATTTCATTTTGACTTTGTATAACGTAAGGACTTCATACAACCAGGGTAAGCAAACTACCTTATACAAACCTACAAATTTGGCTTGCTGTCTATTTTTATAAATAAAGTTTTATTGAAGCACTGACTAATTCATTCATACTACAATATCAGAATTAAGTAGATGCAGCAGTGACTATACGGCACATCAAAGGAAAATATTTACTGTCCAGACTTTTACAGAAAATGTTTACATTTCTGAGATTTATGATATATTTACTATATTTTCAAATGTTTCAAATGCTCATCTTAAATAATACATAATTCACATTTATGGTAAAAAAAAATTTCTGGTATTTTAATAAACCCTTACAAATTAGCGTTGCTACTTCAAGTAAGGCATTGACAGAGAATTTTACATTGTATAGATATATATGGTTTGCAGTGAAATTGTACAAAAACATACATATCAGATATTTTAAAAGGGGATTTTTGGTCATCCTATTTAATATCCATATAAAGTTTTTCAACTGAACATCAAAGTTTAAGATATACATATGTATGAAATCATAGGTATACATATAGATACATATTATGCTTTTCAGGTTGTGTGTGTGTGTGTGTGTGTGTGTGTATACATACAGTTTGGTCACACGCACAGGGTTTAGGAGCAAGCTGACAGTGTACAATGTAGAGTGGAATAAAAGTGAATCTTTGTAAAAGTAAATAGATCCCTGCATCACACAGAAAACTGAGACTTTTCCTGTCTTGTCATCTTAAAGTTCAGTGAACTAACAAATAACCTGTTTCTGTTTGACAGTTGGATTCATTACTTCTATATCAAAGCCTTGTAAAACATTCAGGTATATTATATTCCAATTTTCCAACATAATTCAAGATTCCTTAGCTCATTCATTCACTTACTTGAAGAGTTATTAGCGAACTATATACCACAGTCATAAGCAAATAGATCATTGAAGTTTTAAATATGATTTTTAAAACTCCTGTCTTATAACCAGGTGTCAAAAAATAGTACCTATTATGTGTTCGATGCTGCTATATTATAATGAACAAGAAATACTTGCCAAAACGGTGTCACAGTTTTAGTTCATAAAATCTCCAAACTTTGATAATAAACTGAAATATAGTCCTCAATCGGTACGTTGGCTGAGATGCAATGCTATGACACATAAACAAACTATAGATGTGCTCATATTTGAAGAAACGTTTGGCATACCTTAATCCTGTATTTTTAGTCAATCAATGTATCATGAAGGACGTTTTTTTGAAAGGGAAATAAGATCTAAACATCCATCCATAGGCTCTGCACCAGAACAGTTGGTCTGTAGCCTAGTTGTGGAAGAGGCTTGCTGTCCCTGTCTGGAGTGGCGGGAAGTTAGATCTGATGGGTTTGATTTTGCTCCTTCCTGAACCCTGGAAAATGAGAGAAAAAGTCTCCACCTGCAGACGTTAAATACAAGAGGGATAAAAGATAAATCATCAGAAAATCAAAAATATAACCTGTGTAAGCTGTTGAGCAGCGACATTGGCAATTCAGGTAACTGTCGTGGCCTGTCCCGTTGTCTCTCCTCTTCTCCATCACTGACATCAGAGACTTCTAGTTGGAGGTCATTGTGCCCTTCTCCTTCCTAAAGTGCTTCCTAGTTTTCAGTTAAGGGTTTTCTAATCCTAGAGTATTTGCATTTTAATAAGAAGCTATTGAAGATTGAAAAACCTTTAGAACTTAAAGGAAAACAACTCTAATATTGCAAGGTGAGGCGCTTGCAATTTAATTCACGGTAAAGCCAAATTCACAATGTGTTTGGGTGCATAATTTAACCTTGTGCAATGCCAACCCTGTTTGACTAAAAGGAAAATGAGGGACATGATAAAACTTCAAAGTTGCTTTTATTTCGGTCTCTTTATAAATGGCCTAGATCAAGTATCAGGAAAATTTTCTTCCCCAAACCACTTTATTAAAATTTTACTCCAGCCAAGTTTTCAGTACTAAATTATATATTTGTAAACACAGGAACTAACAATCATGTATCCACACAGAGCAAATCATGCTCTCGTTTTCTCTCTGATGTCTGAGTGCATAGACTCTTTGGTGCCCTGTCAGGAACCTGTCCAAATGTCACAATAAGTAAACTGGCAATACGCACCTTAGTGCAGATTTGTCTTTCAAAAAGAGATTACTAATTGCCTGGAAGGAGCAATACCTGCTATTATCTTCCCTGAAACATATTTCAAGCACTAAATGGTTCAAAGATAAATGCCTTGGGTGTGCTTGGTCTAGTTTTCAAAAATGACATGCTTTTACAAATTTCATTGAGGTGTAGGGGATGAAACAGGCGACGAGTAATATGGGGAAACTAAAAACACCATAGAAAGATACATAAAACTCAAGTGAGTGTTGTAACTTAGAGAACTGAACTTTTAAAAGTACTGAAGGTGAATGGCAATAATAAAAAGGGGTTTAAGTAGACAAAGCGAACTTCTGTTTTGCAAGAACTGATTGCATATAACCCGAGCAGGGAAATATTTAAGAATAAAATGAAACAATTATATTTGTGAAAGATATACTTTAATCTTATTCTTTAAGCAATTAAAAATCATTCTGAATGTGCTTAAATGGGAGTAACCAAACTATTGCATAGGCCATGAACTTCAAATAATATCCAGACTCCATTCAGATCTGATAGTAATCTCTTTGAAAAAAAATTTGATATTTATATGCTCTAAATTGAAGATTGATTAATACTAGGAACTGTTTAGGGCTCTGTTGCTTAGCAATATTTAAATAAGGGAATTGTTTATGTGAATGAAAGGTGAAATTTTCCTTAGTAACTAACCAGGACTAATCAGGAAAACATGGTAAAGGAACTCTGGTAAGATTGGCTTTATTCAGGATACCAGGAACAATGGCTTCAGAAGACCATTAGATATTTCTAGGCCCTTATTACTTAACTAGGATTAGAACTTTTTTGGTCATTGAAAGCTATAAAAATTACGGTTGAATCACTTGTCATTTTTTAAAATTAAGACAATGAAGCATCAGAAGATACCCGTATATAATTTTAAGAATATAGTTTATTATAGTATTATTATATAAAGGCAGAAGAGTACAATGTTAAGAGTTTTTGTCATTTTTCAAAATGAACCTATGTTACTCCAGAAATTTTAGACACTTATTTTTCTTACCATATTGTATGATTTTTTTGGTCCAACAGTTAAATTGGTTGTTTGTTAAATATAGTCTAGAACCTCTTAGCATTCCAATAGTTAAAACAAATTATTTCAAATAGAATTAATGCAAATTAATGTTCAAAGAAAATATTTTAACTTTAGAAAATAGTTTTTTGTTTGTTTGTTTGTTTTTGAGTTGGAGTCTCACTCTGTCACCCAGACTGGAGTGCAGTGGCCGCTCCCGGCCACCGCAGCTTTGACCTGCTGGACTCCGGCGATCCTTCCGCCTTAGCCTTCCAAGTAGCTGGAACTACAGGCGTGCGCTACCACGCCCAGCTAATTTTTTGATTTATTGTAGAGATGAGGTCTCGCTTGCCCAGGCGGGTCTCGAACCCGCGGGCTCAGGCAATCCACTCACCTCAGCCTCCCAAAGACGCGGGATTACAGGCTGAGCCACCGAGCCCGGCTAGAAAATAGTTTTGATTATGCAAATGACTTACAGTCTGACTTGCATTATTTTAAAATTCTAAGGAAAATTATGATGAATAATAAGAGGCCACCATTTTTTGCTGTGGGCATTTATAAACAAATTTTTTAAAATCTCAGGTAGAATTCATCTTTTCTTATTAAAGGAAGCTGATACCATCTTTATCTATTTTCTTTTTCATGAATATTTTATTCAATAACATTTGCTCATCTTACTTGAGGAATAGTATTATATACTACATGAAATCTATTACAGAAGTGTGAAAAAAATAATACCTCATAGCATATTTAGATTTACAACCTTTTTGATCAATTATGTTACGGATGCAATCAAAGTGTCCTGAATTGATCCATTATTTAATTTAGATGATATGCTGGCCAGAGTCTCTGCCAGAGGCTTCATTCCCCTCGGGTTCTTGAAAATCAGCCAGATTGAGAAAGAAAACTTTGCGTTCGTTTTACTGTGTTACTAATCTAACTAGAGTTTATTTGTTTGGTTAATTCCCTGAGTTTTTAAAAATAAAATCTGTCTGATGGGCAAGTAGTAATTTCATCTTGTTCTCTGTTAGAACTGTTATACTTGGTATTAAAACTGAGACATGGTGGCTGCCCAATAAATCCTTGTTAAGTAAGTGAACTGATTTTCCCTCCAACGCAGTGGAAGATCAAGGAAAACGGTTGTCTTCCTGGGGGAACACACAGACGTTTTCAACCACTTGTCTGCTCAGCAGGTCAGGGGAAACAGAGAACTGGTGAATGCTTAGGCAAAGAATCACAAAGAGAGTTGCATGAATGAAGGTCACTCTACTAGCATTGGCAAAAAATAAAACAAAAACCTTGTATGTTTTCAAAATTAGATTTCACACTTCCATGGGATTTGGGGGGTGCATACAGACAGCGTCAACATTATTGTTAATGTCTAATTCTTAATTCAGGTGGTAGGTTCGTGGTTACCTGTTACTTTTTTATATATTAGACTCATGCAACTTAATTTATCTTGTCTATTCTAGATATTACAGATAAGAAAATGTTTAAAGAAAATTGCAAAATTTTACAATGTTTTATGCCTTTAGAAGGATTAATGAGATCTAAATCCTTAAGTTATGTCTATCCTAATTCAGCCTGAAATTTTTCTCATTAGGGAGAATGTCATTGTCAGAAGGTGGCAGTGTAGTACTTTCTTTCTCAAATGAGATAAAATAGTTTTAACAATTACCAAAAGCTATCCCTCTCCAGATGCAGGCCTCAGGGCCACATTCAGTCCTGCAACTCTCTTCTCTTTGCTGGGGATATCTCATTAGGAGATTAACTGTTTAAAATGCAATGCTAATGTAAAAGTTTTAATTGGGAAATTCTGTGCATATTAAATTAATCTTAGGTACTTTTATCTAGAATCCCTCTTTCTTCTCTATGATGTTTAGACTTTCTGAATGTCGCACAATATTTCTCTATAGAAAATAAATTGTATATGGAATAATAGTGCCCTTTAATGTCTTAAATATATATTAAAATGCTGTTTAAGTGTCTTTTGCAATCGTTTAATACATAACTTTAGCATAAATAAAATCTACCTTCTTGGCTACGTGTTATGAAATAACAATCTTTGGCAAACATAAAAACAGAATCAATTATGGGAAATACATTCATATAGAAAAAAAAGTTAAGTTTGGTTTCTTATTAAGTAAGTTATGGAAAATATCTGCTGATAACATTTGTCAGAAAGAAAAATGGCTTATGCCTTTCTCTTAGGAATCAATATGATACTGATAATAGAAAATAATCAGAAAAAGCAGAATTTTATAATGATTAATATCATGTCATAATAATTAGTAAAATGATTATCTTTGTTGCAAATATATACACGAATAGAGATTTCATGTTCCAACTTTTAGTTAAAATGTCACCCTTTACATGTATTTAATGTATATTTACATTTGAATAACTCACAATCACTCTTCAACCTATAGGCACTTTAGTTTTTAAAACCGCGAAAGTACATTTTGTTTTAAGCTAGTTGCAACTACTCTGGTCTCAGTGATATACAACTTATAATTATATAGGTATAATTTTATTGACATTAAAAATATATTTTATAAGACTGTACTTTAAAAACTCATATTTGTGCTTGTTAGATTGTCAGTTACAGAGTTTTTTACTTAAACTGTTCTTAAGGTAAAGCATACATATTTTTTAAAATACTGATTGCATAGAGTCTAAAACTGAATTTGCAAAGTATTCATATTGCTCAAATTCAACATTTTCTTGTCTAATGGTTGTATAATAGATGGAAATAGAGTACAGCTATTTTGTTTCATTTCATTTCATTTCTTGTTATAGTTCTACTAAGGGTCCATTTTTATGGAGGTGGTCAAAGATAAGATATAGTTTATTCCAGCCGAGAGTAAGGCTTGTGAAGTAATTAGCAAGCAGAATAAAACAAGTAATTATGCACTAGTCTTATGCTACTTACTGGACATAATAGGAGAAACAGGAACATAGAAAAATGAGTCAGAAGAGGCATATATGTGAACCATGGATCTTCAATTGTGACATTAGAAAGGGTCTTCTTATTAATGCAAAATGAATCTCTGATGGGGCTACATATCCTTTATACCATTCTGCATTTGATTAGTTTATTGAATACTGCTTGATATAATAGTTTGGGTTACAGTGATTCCTCTGGAGTCTGAGACCCAAAATAGTAGAATTAATTTCTAGAGATGCTGATGACGTCTGCACTAGAGGAGACCAGTCTGCCTGCTCTCTTCTCTGCCAGTGTCTCTTGTCTGATGTGGAGCACTTCATTTTTTTCTAGCCTAGCGGGATTCACTGCATCACCCGTGGTGATACTAACATGCACGGTGTAGTCTAGCATCTAGTGACACATGCCCTACAAGACAGCGACGTTTATCTTTCAAGAGGTTTTCTAAATTGGCCCGGGAGAGTTGCACATCTGAGACAGCCTTGTCTACTCTAAGCCAGAAAGCACGCAGAAAGCCTCTTCTAGCTTCTTTGTTGCACGTGCCACCTGCCACCTGCCAATCATCACTCAAGAGTCTCATAAGTGATTTTTTCCTCACCTCATACAGATTTGTAAAGTCACTTTGCAGAAACACAAGTAACTGTATCACAGAACAATGAGAGTTTAAAGGCATACCCAAAGCTCATTTAGTGATGTTTAGTTTGTTTTTTTCCTTGAAATTTGGTATATTGGTCTAGAGAAAATAGGCAGAAATGTTCTGTGAGCAGACATGAGCATGTCAAAAAAATATTTTTTTTTCTTTTGGTGATGAAACTATTACATTCATGCCTAATGCCATCTGTTCACGATCTTATTGACTTGGAGTAATCCAAAGGCAGTCATATATCTGTAAAATGCTCTTAAGAGCTAGATTTTGTTGACGGCTTCAGTAACCAAGTTTGAGGGAGCACGGAGTCTTATATTGTCTCTCTGACATCACAGCTACAGCCTCTGAGGAGCATAAATTAGTCCGGTGAAGGTCAATATTACCTATGCGCAAAATGTCGTCTGCAGCTGTATCTGACAAATCACATTATTATACATGCTTGAGTCCTCCCCACTCCAAATTTGTATGTTGAAATCTTAACCCCCAATGGAATGACATTAGGGAATGGGATCTTTGGGAGGATGAAGTCTTCATGGAGATTAGGGTCCTTATAAAAAGGACTCCAGCAAGCTCCCTTAATTTTTTTTCTGCCCAGTGTGTGTACGAGAAGTCTGCAATCTGTGGTGGGAAGAGAGCCATCACCAGAACCTGCTGGCACCCTAACCTTGAACTTCCACCCTCAAGGACAGTGAGAAATAAATTTCTGTTTATAAGCCCACCCAGCCTATAGTAATTTGTTATGGCATTCCATCCTAAGACAATAAAGTTTCCTTATAAATTTTGAGTTTTCATTCCAATGTTCTGCATAGATACATGGCTGAAAAATTACAATAAAACTTTTAAATAACATGATTGTGGTGGTAATGTGGTTCATTCACATGTAATGAGACAGACCCTTTGTTTTCTTCAGATGGTTTTGAATTGTAAGCACAGAATTAGGTCACAATTAATTTGCAAGAGGCGTTGTCATGTTTTTATTTTGGACGTAGGTTTTGGCTTATGATAACATGATGATGCACTTCACTGATTGTCTTATTAAACTGTCTTATGTATAAGGGCCTCCATTTAAATAAATTGTATTTATTATTGGTTACTTTATTCTTTTTCCTTTTTTTAAATCTCAGGGTTTTTTGCAGGGGGGGTTCTCATCATATATACTTCAAATTTGCTAAGAGGGTAGATCTTTTTTTTCCTCTTTATTTTAAAGATGTGGGGTACAATTCAGGGTTAGGTATACAAATGCTCATTATGCAGGTACTCTTGTTAATGAGGTTTGTCCCTCCCTCCCCTGGCAGTTTCCCACTACTGCCTATCCCTTTCTTATAGTATTATGATAATTGTTCAAGGTCTACTGATGAGTGAGAACATATGGTACTCTGTTCTTTGTTTCTGTGATAGATCACTGAGTATAATAGACTCTAAATCCATTGAAGTTGCTGTGAAGTCCATATGTTTGTCCTTCTTTATGACTGCATAATATTCCATCGTGTGTATATATGCACCACATTTTT
>CAUYQG010058383.1:0-36899 GCA_963574415.1 Tarsius wallacei
GGGGAAAGGGGGGCACCAAGAGGGGCACACGGGGGTCATGAGCAAACATGAGAACTGGTGGAGAGGAGGGCTGAAACCTCCCAAAGGGCAGAGCCAGGGTGATGGGAGGCAGCCAGGGCCCCTCATGGAACAGGGTGCCTCCCACTGTGTTTCCGGAGAGAATGGCACCCGCTCAGGCCCGCCCTGCCTGCCAGGGGAGAAGAGGCAGAGATTCGAGGCCTCCAGCGGGCGGAGGCAAAACCCCCACCCCGCCAAAAGCCAGGCTGGGAGCAGATGGAGCTGGCAAAGCGGAAAACAGGCCAGGGCTGGGGCACGGCGGGAACCAAGCAGCACGGGCTGCTGGGGGCCAGCCTCCGGGCTTGCGCCCCCAGTTCCTGTGCCTGCTACCTAACTGAAATCCTTCACCTTTCCCTTCAGAATCCTTACTGGAGCCTGAGCCAGGCCCAGTGAGCAGGAACCAGGGGCAAAGGCAGGGACCATAAGGCAGGGAACTTGAGGGCCTTCCTCCTGAGCAGTGCAAGAGGCTGAGGCAGTGGGAGGGGGAGATTTACCAGGGCTCCAGATTCATTATTCATGAGCCCGCAGCAACGACTCCAATTTAAATGCTAATGTAGGGGGGGGCCTGACTCAGCTGCCCCGCTTCCGCCCCCACCTCCAGCCCAGGCACAAGTAGAGTCCGTGCTGGCACCAAGGTTCACGGGGTTTATTAGGGAGTAGGGAGGGAGCCCAGAAGTCCCCAGGCCACCCACATTGCTCCCAGCACGTGAAGATCCTGCCTGGTTTTCACTGGTCCTTTCTGGACATAGGCTGGCCAAGCAAGCAGCAGCCTCGAGGGGAGTGGGTGGGAGTTGGGGGCCTTCTGGCAGGCCCCCCTCAGAGGATGATCTGGTTGGTAAAGCTGTGGCTCAGCTCCTTGTGTGGCAAAACAATCGAGTTCAGGATGAGCACCTCAGCAGGGATCCGGACGCGGCAGCCTGGACAGGGGGTACCGGGGGAGGTCATGGAAGGAAACACAGGGGCAGGGAGCTGGGGGCCACTGCCAGCAGGGAGGGATCCCTCCTGCCCATCTGCGCCCCTGGCCTTTTGCCCCCAGTGACTCACACAGAGCCTGGCACACAGCAGGCACTTTGTGACTAAAGCAGGCACTTTGCTAAAAGAAGAAACACACGCACACACACATGAACAAACGCTCCCCACAGGCCACTGGCCATCACCTGTGGGATTTCTCGCAGCCCTGGGCTCCCCAGGAAGACATACCCAGGATGGTGATGGCAGGCCGCAGCTTCCCATCCTTGAAGAGGCTCTCGCTATCCATGCGGGCTCGGGGATCATTGGGGTTGGGGTCATTGGGAGTACCCTCCACACGGGCCCAGCGCCCCACGGTGCTCCCCCAGCCCACGATGCTGTGCAGAACACAGGTGTGTTCCTGCCAAACAAGGTGGCATGAGGTGAGGGCAGGGAAGCAGCAGGAACAGGACGGTGCGAGGTGGGGATGGATGTAGAGCCCACGAAGTTCACCGTTCTCTGCTCTGGGTGAATATCTGGGCCCTCCCTACTTCCTTGCAGGGCACCACATGCCACTGTGTGCCTTAGTGCCTACCTGCAACGTAGCTCCATGGAGGACGATGCTCTCCCGAAGCCGCACACCCTCACCCACGGTCACCCCCTTCCCGATGGAGACATTGGGGCCCAGCTGTGGAGAAGAGCACACACCATAAGCCAAGTCCAATTCCCTCCTAGAACACGTAAGGGAGGAGCAACCTGCTCAAAGCCACAGGTTGTGACAAAGTGGAGAGACTAGCACCAGGAGCACAGGCAGAACCTGTATCACCCACCCACCCTGACCGCCCCCTCCTCTTCCTGGGGCCAAGCTCACCACTTACCACAGCTGATGGGGCCACCTTAGCTGTGGGGTGGATGTACACGTTTCCTAGAAGCAGAAGAGAGGCCCTGGGGGCAAATACCCCAAACCATATCTGAATGGGAGGGGCAGGGATTGAGACGTAAACTCTGGACCCGAGGTCAGGAACCTTGGCTCGGAGGGCAGACGGTCTGAGGTGGAAAGCCAAGATTAATTGGGAGGCCAGGCCCGGTGGCTCAAGCCTGTAATCCCAGCACTTTGGGAGGCCAAGGCGAGAAGATTGCCTGAGTCCAGGGGTTCAAGATCAGCCTGGGCAACTTGGTGGGACCTCGTCTCTACTATAAATCAAAAAATTAGCCAGGCATGGTAGCACACATTTGTAGTTCCAGCTACTTGTAAGGCTGAGGCAGAAGGATCGCCTGAGCCCAGCAGATTGAGGCTGCGGTAGCCATGAGTGTGCCACTACACTCCAGCCTGAGTGACAGAGAGAGATTCCAACTCCAAAAAAAAAAAAGAATTGGAGCAGAGTGGGTACCTCGGATTCGTGGGCCCCCTGGGATGTGCTTGGCCAGCCGTTCTGGGTGAGTGACCTGGTATCGGCTCAGATAGAGGCGGGAGGCGTAGAGGGCTGAGCTGGAGGCCACAAAGGGGGGTGGGGCTCAGAGGCCAGCAGGGCCTATGCCCACCACCCCAAAGTCTTGACCCTCAGGCAACCCAACCTCCCCATCAGAGCCACAGAAGCCTCTACCTTCACCCTCTCATACCCTGCGGACTTGATCTGGCTCCAGATGCCATCAGTGAGGTGCACATATATCTGGCCCTGTCCTGCCAGGGCGGAGAACACATCCTGCTCCAGACGGATGGTACCTGCCCCCGGCCACAAGCCTGGAGAGTCCTCCCTGGCAGAGAGGAAGAATGCCAACATTGGCTCCCTGGCTGAGTCCTGACTGTGGCGCTAACACAGTCAATCAGCGATAGGAGTCAGAGGGATCCCCACCACCTCTCCAAGCCCTTCTGCAGGTCTGGCCAGTTCCTCCAAAGGGCTGCTCACATCCCAGGGACCTCTTCCACCCTGCCCCAGCTCGGGTAGGTGCTATCACAAGGGAGCCCCAGGTAGAGACCCGCTTCTCATCCCTGCCCCAGGCCAAAAGGAGTTCCCCCATCTTCATGTTCTTCTCCCCTCTCAGACCTCTACCCGCCCCAAGTCACCCTCCCATTCACTGGATGGAATGAAACACAGACAGACTCACCCCAGAGCAAGGCAGCTGGTGAGGGCAGAGACAGTCACAGAAAGAGGGAGAGAGAGATGGTAGAGATGCCAGCTCAGCAGAAACAGAGATAGAGAGGCCAGGAGAGATGGGAGAGAGAAGCAGAGACATGGGTGGGAATGAGAAATGGCTATGAGCAGAGTATGAGATGGTGAAATGGGTGGGCTTGGGGGGTATAGGGCAAGAGATCCCTAGAACAGCTTTCAGGCCTAGGAGGGAGAACCCTGGGATTGTGGTGAGTAGGGCTCTGGGTGCTACATTCCAAGGGGAGCCTCAGCCTGAGAGTACATGTGAGTGAGTGAGAGAGAGAGAGAGAGAAGAGAGAGAGACAGTGTGTGTGTGTGTGTGTGTGTGTGTGTGTGTGTGTGTGTGTGTGTCTGCACCCGAGTGCGTGTGCGCCCAACTGTGTGTTGCCGTCTGTTCGGGAAGATGTCTCTGGGACACTCAGGGCTTGAGAGAAATGGACCAGAAGGGGAGTGGGCAGGCGGTGACAGAGGAGGAACTGGGATGGATAAGGAAGAGGGACAGAATGAGGTTAGAAGGGGAGGGACTCTGGAGGCTCAGCTGGAAATGACAAGTGAAGAAGGGAGGAGGGGGGAGGAAGGTGAGCAGGTTGAGATGGAGCCTGTAGAGACTGGTGTGTGTCAAGGTCCGTGACTGGGGGAACTTGGGGTTTCAGGGCCATGGGGCCTGCCTCACAATTGCCCATCCTGCTGATTACACTGGAAGACATCCCGAAGGGGCTTCAGGGCTTCCGGGGAAAAGAGATAGATGCCACAGTTGATGATGTCACTGATAAACGTGCTGGGTTTCTCCACATAGTGCAGGACCTGAGGACAGGGAAGGCTGGGTTCAGTGGAGGAAGAGACCACAGTCCCCTAAGACCCTCTGATCTCCAGGCCTTCCCTGGTGCCAGGGTGGTCTTCCTAAAATGCAGCATGCATCCTGCTACTGCCTGGCTTTAAACCCTGAGACAACTGCCTTCACCAGATTCATCTTCAGATAAGGCCAAAGTCCGTGCCTTTCCCTGCCTGATCCTTCCCATCTCCGCTCTTCCCAGACACAATTCCTTGCCATTGTATGCCAGTGACTGCAATGCCCTCTCCCATCTCTTCATCTGGAAAACCTACCTTCCCAAACCCAGTTGGCATCGCCACTCCCTCTGTGAGTCCTCTCTTGTCATCCCCAGAGTTAGCTATTCATGCCTGAGCACCCCTAGTCTCTGGTCACATCTCACCCATGACACTTTGTCATGTGCAAAGATTGGCTTTTGACCATCTCTCCCCCTAGACAGAGGATGCTTGAGAGGCAGGGACTGTGCACTTTAGGCTCTGTTCCTCTCACACCTACCTGGTGCCTGGCACAAAACTATGTATGTATATATCTGTGCATATGTGTGGGTACATGTATGTTCCTGTGTATGTTTTATATTAAAGTGGAAACAAATAAAAGGGGTGTGTGAAAGTCAATCAGGCTAAGGGGCAGGGAGTTTCATAAACAGGGACAGAGCCCTTCTGCCTTGTCTCCCACCTCCATAACTATGGAGCATTATGCTATTTCCTGTCTCCAAGTCTTTGCACCTGCCATTCCCTCTGCCTGCAATGCCCTCCTGTCTCCTTCTTCATCTAGACAAATCTAACTCAGCTCAGACCTAGCTTCCTCCGGGAAGCCCTTTCCACTCCCACTTAGGGAAGGCTGGGTCCTCCCTCGCCCTGGCTTTTTGTTCCCATAATACCCTGTACCTACATTTATTAGAGCACTATACCCAGGGATATCAACTGTTCCCCCTTCCTCCTAGCCACTCTCTTTTCAAGGGATATAAAATGATTAACTGGGGAATATCCACCTGCTTGACAAGATTGGGGCCCACCCCAAAGCATCCCAGCATTCTCTAGAGGTGTGGGGTGGGGGATGATGAAATGAGTAGGTACCCACCCAGCCCCCTTTGTTCTCACCTCGTGCGTCTGTGGATTCTCAACAATGCAGCCATAGTTGAGGGACTGCGTCCTGTTAGCCTGAAAGACAGACACACCCGACACAGTGACCTGTCTGCTCCAGGGCAGGCAGATCTGTTTTCTCCTTTCTTTCTCTCCCCCGCAGCACCTGGCACGCAGCTCTGCTACTGACAGGCCTTCAGCAAGGGTGAGAACTGACAGCTGCTCTCCCCCTCCCTACTTCTGAACAACCAAAGGGCTCAGGGTCTCCACTGACACCTCCATTTCTGCTGGAGCAATACATCTCCCTCCTGACACCAGCTCCCATTCCAACTCCCAGGGGCTACCCCTGCCTCCCCAACACCCTGCATTCCAAGAAGCTCTCCGGATCACCCCTTTACACCTTCCAGTCCCCCAGTCCCCTCACCGTGGTGCCAAGGAGTAAGAAAGGGTGACGCTCGCATCTGTGGGCATCCAACATAGCGTTTAAGGGGAAGTCAGAGCAGACGTCAGCATTGAGGACAAAGAAGGCTTCTGGGCCCCCAGCCAGGATCTGGTCTCGGAAGTGGTAGAGACCACCCCCTGTGCCCAATGGGGCAAATTCCTGCAGGTACCTGTCCCCAGAGACCCCAGAGCCAGCTCAGTGGACCTGAGGAAACAGATACCATGAACTAGGGTACCTGACCCCCACCTGCTCCCAGGAGTACTCCTGCCCAAGATCCATCAACAAACTACATATATTCTGGGATTCTGATATGCCCAAACAAGAGTCCTTCTAGTATGTGAGGGTGAACTCTGGCAAATGCTGACTCAGCCCACTCCCAAGAACTCAGAGCCCTAGGGTACCCCCGTCCCCTATATATGTATGTATGTACAAACACCTGACTGGAAGGTTAAACTCCTGCTGAGCAGCTTCTAGAAACTGGGTAAGGGGCTCATCAGGTTGGTAGAAGCCAATGAGTAGAATCTCCTGCATCCCAGGAACCTGAGGACAAGGAAAGAGGTTGGGAAGAAACATATCTGATAGGAGGGAATGCTAGGGAAACCCCTGGTTCTGGCCCAAAGTCCAGAGACCACAGTTTTAGCCTCAGCTTGGCAGCCCCTGGCACTCATTTTACCACTCCAGCCTGTTTCCCCTCTGGACAATGAGGAAGATACAGGAAAGTTTCAGGTCTGAGCTTTTCAGTCTTTTATTACCCCAACCCACCTACACTGGGACTCACTCTAGGATACTTTGCCTACCAAGCTGCATTAAAGGATAATCCATTCATTATCCCCATTTTTTTTTTTTTTTTTGAGTTGGAGTCTCACTCTGTCACCCAGGCTGTAGTGCAGTGGCACGCTCATGGCCACCCAACCTCGACCTGCTGGGTGGGCTCAGATGATCCTTTTGTCTCAGCCTTCCAAGTAGCTGGAACTACAGGGGTGTGCCACCACACTCGGCTAATTTTTTGGTTTATTGTAGAGACAAGGTCTCACCATATTGACCAGTCTGGTCTCGAACCTCTGAGCTCAGATAATCCTCTTGCCTCCACCTCCAAAAGTGCTGGGATTACAGGCATGAGCAACCGCCTTCGGCTTTTTTCTCCATGTTTATTATCTGTCAGCCTAAGCTTGAGATCAGCATGAGGTAAGGGTACCATTTATCAAGGGTCTGCATTGCACTAGGCACTTCACAAATGTCATTTCTAAGCTCTGCCATCCCACAAAGTAGGTCTAATCATTTCCATTTCACAGATAAGGAAACTGAGGATCAGAGGGAAAGAAATCTGCTCCAGACCTCACAGCAGGCAGAAACTGATTTCAAACCAAAATTTTGCCTGTCCCAATACCAAAAGCAATAAAGAAATGAGCTCCATATAACTAAGCATATGAATTCTGTGCTTGGCTATCACGAAGAGTCCCCATGTCATGGTTTCAAATTGTCTCTAAGGTCCCTATCTGATCTCATATCCGTACTTTAAAAACAGGAATGAAATCTGAACAGGAAAAGGCCAGATGAGAGACTAGATTAGGGGAAGACAGCAGGGCAGTTGCAGAGCAAAACTTGAGAGAGTGCCATTCACACTGTCATCTGTGAATTATGGTCCCTGGAGTTATGTCTGGTGGGAAGAGCTCATGGTCGGGAAAGGGGGAAATATGGCATGAACGAAAAGAGCAAGAAGTAAGAGTGGGGAGTCTGTGGGGTTACCTGGGCACAGGCCTCAATATGGTGCTGAATCATAGGGACCCCTGCCACAGGAAACAGTGGTTTGGGCACCTCAAAAGACAAAGGTCTGAAGCGAGTCCCTGGGAGAGGAGAGAGAACATTTTAGCTTCCTGCTTTCTACTTCCCCCTCCCCACCAACCTCCTCCTCCCATTTTCCTGGCCCTCACCCTTTTGAGGGCCTCCAATCAGGATCACGGCTTTGAGCATGATGGTGACTGCTACCTAAACTTCGAATCCCAACAGAAAATCAAGCTCAGATCTCATGCCCCAACCAAGCCCCAAAACCCAAATAGCAACACTCAGCACAGTCCCAGGATGTAAACCCAAAGCTCAATATAATCCCGGCCCGGATACAACACCTCACAAATCCCACACATCTCATATCTCAAATCCCAACAGAAAAATCAGGCTCAGATCTCACATCCCAACCAAACCCTAAACCCCAAATAGCAACACTGAGCCCTCTCCCAAGATATAAACCCAAAGCTCAATATAGTCCCTGCCTGGACACAACATCTCACAAATCCCACACATCTCAAATCCCAACCCAGATTCCAGTCGGCCTTCAAACCTCACAGTGATTCCTACCAAATTCTGAAACTCACACTCCACAATTTGATCTCTAACAGACCTCCTTCTGCCATGAACGAATTCTGCAAATCCAGAAACCCCCTTTCAGACCCCAAACCTCAAAAAACTGAAACCTCAAACCCAAACCCACTGATTCCCAAACTGCTGCATTCTCATTCTAGATGTTAAGCTCTGAATCCCAACAGTGAACCCTGATAAAGGAACTGCAAACCGAATGAGCCCCAGATATTCAACTTCGATCCTAAACATAAATTCCACATATTGAAGTAACACTAATCTGCATTTGCTGATCCCCCAATCCTAGCAAAAAACCTCTATGTACTGAACATGGGTCCTAAAACTAACCTCTGTATGTTGAACCCTGGATCAAAAGACAGGTTCCCTTGGCATTCCAAACACTAAACCTATTGACCCCGGAGTCCTAACACTGACGACTGGTGCTGAATCTCTGGATTCGAAGGACTGATTGCTGACCCTCTGAATCCCACAACCGACTGTCAAAACACGCCTGGTCTCTCGTGGCTAGGGGTTGTAGGACCAACACCGGCGCGGTCGCGCAAAGGGCCAGCCGGCACCTCCGAGCCCGCCCTCCGTCGGGGGCCGTCCACTCCCCTCACCCCTCCCGGCGGCCCTCCACCAGCTCCTTTTACCACTAGCCCCCTTTATTCCTGCTCTGCCGCCGGCTACGGCTTGCTCCTTCCGCGCACGTGTCTTCTCGCGACTCGCGAGAACTACTTCGCAGGGCCTACCGGGAACTGTAGTTCTGAAGCTCCTTCCCCTCTACTTTGGAGAGAGAAGGGAGGCGGTGGCAAGACCCGGGGCCATAGCCAAGGGGTTGAGGAGGCGGAGTTAAGAGATAAGGGTGGGGCCTGGGAAGCAAAGGCTGGAACCGAAGACTGGGGACCCGAGCTGCGGAGAAATGGGCCCGAGAGCCGCAGCCGAAGTAGAAAACCAGGTCACAGGAAAGGCGGAACTGGAGACCATGGGGGGCGTGGCCAGAGTTCGAGGGGGCGGAGCCAGGCGCCTGCAGCCGCGAGGAGGCGGGGCTTGAGGCACAAAAAAGAGAAGAAGGCGGGGCCGCAGGCTACTGCCAGTCCGGCTGGGAAGCGAAGTAGCGTCCGACGGTGAGACACCGTATCTCAGATTTACTGTCTGCAAAATGAAGCACTGAACTAGGCCCTCTCCAGACTTCCCTCTGACTGCAGCATTCTGTAATCTTGGTGTGTGGGCCTGGAATAAGTTGGACGCGGGTGCCAGGGAGAGGGATGGCGACGCCAGAGGACACACTGGACGCGGAGGGTCAGAGAGAGCAGCTTTATTAAGCAGATGGAGCAGGGTTGTGAGTCCCACCCACCCCGGGCTTGCAGCCAGGGCGAAAGGTCTGAGGGTCCCTTTCAGGCCACGTCCACGCGAGCGAAGCTCTGGTCCATGCCCAGGCTGTTCTCCACGTACACTTCGTACTTGCCGCTGTCCTGGGGCGTGGCCCGGCGAATGGTCAGCGTCGTAGTGGTACTGCCGATCTCGAAGAACACCCTGGGAGTGGTGGCGCGGGGAGGGAGGGAGAGGCCGCGGGTCAGTTGACGCGTGCCCTGGACCTGGCGCATTAGCCAGCTCTGGTCGTCTCCTCCCCGGTCCCCGCCCCCACCCCGCCTCCGCTGGTCTTTTGGGCTCAGCCCCGCCCAGGTTCCAGCCCCAGGCCCTGCCCTTGCCGCAGGTCCCGGCCCTCGCCTGTCGTCTTCCTCGATGTCCTCCCCGTCCTTGGTCCAGCCCACGTCGGGGGCAGGCTCGCCCATGATCTCCGCCGTCAGCGTCACTGTGGCGCCTTTGCGCGCCTTGGTATTGTCGGGTCCCTTTTGAATCTTCGCCGGGACTAGAGGAAGGGAAGGGAATCGCGACCCATAAGGGACCTGGCTATGAGGCAGGGCAAGGGCATCATCTCCCCAGCTAATATGCGACCCTAAGCTCATGTACACTTGCATTTAAACTCTCAGTGTGACGTTGGGCTGATTATTAGCCTCTCGGGTTTCACCTCCTCAGCTGCTAAATGGGATTTATTCCCGCCCCTCCTACTTCGCGGGTCGAGTAGAGGATCCAGAGCGATAATGCGGGCCAAAGCCCCGGAACGTTCACGCATCTCGCGGTGCCTCGGAGACCGCTCTGGGTGGTGGGAATTGCCCAGGGTCGGGCGCGAGAAGACCCGGCTCTAACCCTGGCTCTGCCTCTGGCTCGCTGTGTGACGTTGGGGCGCTGGAATCGCGAGATCGAAGCTCACACCTGACTGCTCAGCCTGGTTGGGGCCGGGTCCCGAGGCGGGGAAGGACGGAGGCGGCCGGCGCGGCGGTGCGCCTCAGGCTCTCTCTGGCTGGACTGGACTCTGGGGCCGGGCTGGCCGGGACCCCGTAGCTAGGCCCGGCGGTAGACGCACGCGACTGGACCCGGCCTCGGGGGCCCGCTGGGTGGTGGCGTGCTGCGCCCCGGCGCTGCGCCCGAGGCGCTCGTACCTTCCACTAGGATGCGCGCCGAGTCGGAGCACTGGCCGAAGGGGTTGGTGACGTTGATGCTGTACTGGCCCAGGTCTGCCAGCTCGCCGTCGCGCACCACCAGTGCCACCACGTCAGGGTCCTCGAAGACATAGCGGTACTTGGGCCCGTCGCGCAGCTCCTTGCCGTCCTTGCTCCAGCGGATGAACGGGTCCGGGAAAGCCGAAATGCGGCAGGTCAGCTTGGCCGCGCTGCCCTCGATCAGCACCACGTCCTTCAGCGGCTCCAGCACCCGCGGTGGCCCTTTCTCGCGCAGCTCCTTCCGGGACCTACCCGCGGGCCGGGTCAGGGCCCAGAGCTCCCCCCACAGGTCCGCCCGCAGGCCTATCCGCCCCCTCGGCCCAGCGGACCCCAGAACGTGTGGGTTGCTAGGAAAGGGGGGCTGCTCCAGACTGCTACCCTGAAAAACTGAGCCACGGGCGCCGGCACCCTTCCACCTCAGTCAGTATCCGCCCTCCCCTAAGTCCAGTGACCCTTGTTGTTCATGCCACTGTGCTCACTCTCCCACCCCACCTCCTCATTCTGGAATGCGCTTTCTGTAGCTCTCTTCCTCAGAAGGGCTCCAGGGCTCCCTCTCACCTGTGGCCCCGGTAAGAGGCCTGGATGCGAATGGCCGCGCTCTGGACCTGGGGGTCATTGATATCCAGGGTACATCCAGGAGGTGGGGCCGCAGCCGCTGGTTTTTTGGCGGGAGCTGCCTTGGACATCTGGGGACCGGACAACAAACATAGGGTCCAGGCTAAGAGAGAGCATCCCACCATCTGCCCTTTTCCTGCCTGATCGGAACATTCCAGGGAGTGGGAGTGTATGAGGTTCCTCGGACTCACCGTGGCGGGGTTGACTTCAGGACTTGAGTCTACTGGCTGGGACGCAGGAGGCACAGAGGCCTTCTGGACGGCACAGCAGGGGCA
Source organism: Tarsius wallacei (assembly GCA_963574415.1). Classification (NCBI taxonomy): domain Eukaryota; kingdom Metazoa; phylum Chordata; class Mammalia; order Primates; family Tarsiidae; genus Tarsius; species Tarsius wallacei. Next base: position 11,315 of record CAUYQG010058383.1, read on the forward strand.
CAGGCAGGTGCTCAGCTCTGGGCCTGGTTTTATACATCACTCCCCTTCTTGCCTTGTTTGGCGTGGTTGCCCTAAGCCCCCTGGGACCCCAGCCCCCACCGCCTGACCCAAGCAAGCTCCTTATTTAGCCCAAGGATGCCTGTGATGCTGGCTCAGCTGCTGGGTTAGGCCCTGGGGGGGAAACCCGAGCGGCTCTGGGGTGCACCTCACGTCAGCGCCTGGACAACTGGACAGCTGGACAGCTGCTCCTCCCAGAGCAGGGGGTATCCACCCCACTCCTGGGAGGACCAGACAGTCTCTAGCTGAAAAAGATTCAGCTGGCTGCTGGGTGGCTTCATACCTAGGTCGGTCGGTCTGGGACAGTCAGATGACATGTCCTTTCCTGGTTAAGGGGGTTCAACTGTGGGGGTGTCTCTGAACAAAGCTAGAGTAGCTTTGGACTTTATGGTCCCTACAGCTAATCACAACAGGGCCACGTGGTTGTTAAGACCAATCCAGTAACGCCTCACTCTTCCCCCCACCCCCCCACCCCAGGCGTCAAGTTGTCATTTCGGCACTGTGCCCCCTGGCGGTAAATTGAGATAAACTGGGAGGAGAGGGAAAGATTTTTGAGGGGAGCAGCCCCTCTATGCCATCTCCATTCCCGCTTCCTCCCCTCAATGTGACATGGTAAGGTCTGGCTGGACTGCATTGTCCCTGGAGATTAGTACCACCACTAGCTCCCAACCCTAGGTCTGTCCAAACCCTTTTTGGGGCATAAACTGTTGCATAGTGGCATCAGACAGCCCGGCATGAAGGGGTTCAGTTCCCCTTTGGACCTTTCTTGGAGTCCATCTGCCCAGGCCAGGGCACCAGTTAGGAGCATTGCTTCCCTTCACTGTAACTACCCGCCCAGGTGTGGGGCACTGTCACCTTTTGATCAGAGCAATTTTGACACAGCTCTGCTGACATAAATTACCTTTGCTCCTCCGGGTTTGGAACAAGCAGTTCACATGCCATTTCCAATGGAGATGGGAAGGGAGCTCAAGATCAGAGGGGGGACGGGAGAGGAATTTTACCATTTATCAAGATATGAGTTTAGGCACCTCATTTTTATACAAAACACTTGCAGTGTGTAGGGGATTGGAGATTTTCACAGGCAAACTGTATATCTTCATCGCTTAAATGACAGGTAGGCAAGGCGTCTCTCTGGTCCCTTCCAGCTGGTTTTAACATCCTGTTATTTTATGATGATGGGGCTTGCCTCTTCTCTGGGGTCCTGAGAAGCCAGAGAGGCTGGGCTGGGCTGAGCAAAGGGTTGTTTGAGCTGGAGCCAAGGGGCCTTCAACCTCAATCAGCAACACACTGTGCCAGCTCTCTCTGCTCCTGGTTGGAGGCTTTGTTCCTTTCACTTTGCCAAGAATGGAGTTTTCAAGGTGGGAACGAGAACAGTTCCTCTGGACACAAGGAGACGTCGCTCCGCCTTTCCCTTCCTGACCTCAAGGTAGGGCAATTCAGTTGTAGGACCCAGTGACCATTCTGTGGCACTGCAGGGGAGCGACTAGAGTCAGGGTGTCTTAGCACCCAGCAGACCCCCTAACTTGCTGTGGGGACAATCCAATGTGCCCTTCAGCCGAGGAAGATTCTGGACACAGCTGACCAGAGGAGCACTTGCAGCTGGTGCTCCAAGGGCTCTGCTCTGTGCTCTGATGCTAAGGGCATGAGGTATGAGCCTGTCCTGGTTCCTTCTGCAGCCCCTCACTCCAGCTACTCTCGCCAACCATCAGAATGAAACTCACTCTGCTCTGGGGGTCTGGACCAGAGTAGTCTGTCTTCTGGGCAGAGTGAAGGAGGGTGAGCCAGGATAGGGTTGACAGCTGACCTATTCCAGAGCACAGAACCCCCCATGTGACGAGGAAACATGTGACAAGAGGTAGGGGCTACCAGAGTCTGGTTGGGGGGAGATTCAGTGGATCTTCCAGCATTCCAGAAATTGCAAGGGGAGAAGCTGACCACAGTCTCCCCTCCAGGAATAAGGAGAGATAAGGGGCCAGAAGGGTTAAACAGGGGGTTAGAGGAGGTCCCAAGATGCTAGCTGGTGTGCCCCTTGAATGTGTGTGTTGAGGACTCCTCGGCTGGCTCTCATGGGCCAGAGAAGGCTGAATGCCCCATCTCAGGACTCACTCTCCTCTCCCAAGTCATCCCCCAAGCCATGCCTCCCCATAGACCACACACAGGTCCTGCTGCTTGCCATTTTTATTTTCCTTATGACAGACAGACAGACAGCTGCACAGACAGCTGGATGGCTGGGAGGACAGTCAGGACAACATGGGCAACAGGAATCAGATGGAAGGGAAAACTTCATACAAGTCAATAAATAAATAAATATAAATGAGAGAAAGGGGCATGGAGGGGCAGTGGGGACATCCTTGGGCCAGCATAGAATGCCCAAAGCTGCATCCACTGGACAGGAGGGCAGATCCAACTCTCCGTGTGTCTCCTTCCGGGGATGCCAGTCACTGGCCCACCCTACCTCCACCTCAGTCCCCTCTCCTCTCCCTTCCCCACCTTGCTGCCTTGTCTCCCATCCTGGCTCCAGCTTCCTGGCATTGTCTCCATGCCCTGCCCCTGCTTTGCCAACACGTACTCCCAGCCCACTGTCCTGATACCCTGGACTCCTTCCTCTTCCTCCTCTCTAGCTATGCCCACCCTTCTCCGTTCTCCCTGAGATGCACTGCCCCTCACCCCAGAACCTTCCTCGAGTCTCCCCTTCCTATCCCTCAGCTTCTTTTCCTCTTTACTTCCCCATTCTCTCCTCACCCCTCTGCCTGTTCCCACCCCGGCCCAGCCTGGCCAATGGGTCTCCCACTCTGGCTCTGGCCTGGGGTAGTATCAGGCTGAGGCCCTGGGGCCTCTGTCCCCATAGGTCCATGAGGTAAGAGCCCGGCCACATATTGCTGCTGGTGGTATCCGAAGCCCCAGGCCCACCCGGCTCAGCGTGGGCCCTGGAATGTCCCATGGCGAACCCCCAGTTGAAACCCAAGGCCTGGCTGTGGTCCATGATGCTAGGGGCCGCCGGGGTAGGAGCGCAGCAGCACCTTGTGGCGGGTGGCAGCCTCCGTCCTGCGCCGCCGCTGCTCGCTCAGGAACTCCTTGAGCCGGTTGGTGGTGAAGGTGAGCGTCTGGCGACGCAGCTTCATCAGGTAGGCATCCTGGAGCCAAGGGTGGGCCAGGCAGTCCTGCAGGGAGGGCCGGCTCCTGCCAGGCCAAGCCAGGGTTGATGAGCCTGGAAGGATGGCTCTGTCTTCCCAAAACCCATGTTTCATTCCTGGATCTACCCCTAAGTGTGTGATCTTGGGCAACTCTGGGGCTCAGTTTCCCAGTCTCTGGGATGGGGATGGTGTCTCTGCCTTGCACAGGGCTGCTATAGGCTTTAAATGGTAGGTGGTATGACCATTTAGAAGTAGCAACAGCAATATATTTTTAGGAATAGAAGGAGCTGGGGTCTTTGGCACAGGACAGGAAATGCTGAAGTTGGCAGGTGTGGGGCTCACTCACCAGGGATGTACTGAGAGAACCTTTCGCAAGAAGAGGGTGGCACTCTGGGATGTGTTGGGGTATAGCTGGAAAGCATCAAAGCGGCCCCCCACAATCCGAGCTTCCGTTTCCTGGGGGTCTGGCTCATAGAACGGGGAGCGACCACTGAGCCTGTTGTAGAGGACAATTTGATACACGCAGACTGAAGGTCAACTTCCAGGCCCGGGGAACATTAGCATAGGAGTTCTGAGAGGTGCTCAGGAATAGTGCTACCCACCCCCTCAGGTGTGTGTGTGCAGGTGTGCATGTGTGTGCAGGGGAGGTAGGGCAAGAGGGAGAGGGTTTAGGCAGAAGATGGGTCCCAGAGCTCATAGTTTGGCAGCGGGTTTGAGGCAGGGCCAGGCGCACTCACATAATGTAGGTGAGCACACCCGCTCCCCAGATGTCCGTGGCAGAGCCGATGGGTTCTCCCTTCACCATCTCAGGAGCTGGCAGGAGACAGAGGCCTGGCTGACCCAGCTTCCTGGTGGCAGGGGAGTAGGGTGGGGCAAGGGAGGCCCCTGGAGGCCTGAGTAGCAGGACAATGGCCAGGTCACCAGACAGGAAGAATGACCAGAGCAGCAGACCCTGAAGGCCAGCAGGCAAGACAGTGGTAGAGACAGCCCCCAGGAGAGATGTGGGGCCCCTGGAGAACTAGCCCAAGCACTGAATGGTAGGGGTTCCAGAACTGCAAAGGAGCTGAGAACCAGGGTCACTAGCTCCCTCTGATCAGCTCTGAGGTAGGGCTCCCATCACAAAGGGTGGGCTGACACCAAGATTAAGAGGCTTTGAAATCAGCCTGGCTGGCTCTCATCCCAAGCCATGGGACCCCAGACAATTTACTAAACCTGCCTGGCTCTCCACTGCCTCATCTGTAAAGTGTAGCTTGTAGAATAACTCTAAGGAATAGAGATAATGAACATCAAGCATTTAGTAGGTACCTAAATGGTAGCTGATTTTCCTTATTTAAATAAAATTATAATTGATTCTCCCGTCTTTCCAGTTTTAGCAAATCCTGCCTCTACCATCTATAACTGTCTGATTGGACAAATACTTAACTTCAGTGTGCCTCTGTTTCCTCATCTGGAAAGATTAAATGAGATAATACGGGTAACATTATACCAAACACTATGCCAAACTCCAGTGCTATTGTAAAGATCAATTGGGAAAAAAAACCTACATAAAGGACTCAGCTCATTGCTTGCATTCAGTAAGCACTCAATAAATGGCACATATGTGGATGAAGTGGGGTAAGCCCTGGCTGCTGCTTCTCTGGCAGTGCTCTCCCCACATCCTGGCCGACAGCTGCTCTCCTTACCCATGAACTCCAGTGTGCCTGTGCGGTGGCCAAGGGGCCGCAGGGCCTGGGGGTTGTAGGGCTGGGCACTGCCAAAGTCCACAATCTTCAGGGTGTTGTCGGCAGCCAGCAGCAGGTTGTCCGGCTTGATATCTAGGTGTAGCACATGGCGGCCGTGGAGGTAGTCCAGGCCTTGTAGCAGCTGCACCACATAGGTGGCCACATCATCTTCTGAATACCTGAACCTGGAGGGCAGGGGTGGAGCAGGTAATATCCTGGCCCAGCCTCTCCTACTCTCACTCCCTGTTCCCCCAGAATGCCCAGCTACCTGTCACTGAGCCCACAGAGGAGTTCCCGGTTGCCGCAGCTCTCAGCGATGAGCACAAGGTACCGAGGGGTGATGTAGGCCTCGTGCAGGGACATGAGCCGCTCGTGGTGCAGTGTCCGCAGCACCTCATATTCCTGCAAGACTCGCCGCTTGCCCTCGGCTGCATAGGGCACGATCTTGGCCACGAATGTTTGCCCCGTGGCATTCTCCCGGCATGCTCGCACTACACCAAAGCGGCCCCTGTGTATGGGAGGGAACACCCCAGGCTCAGATGAGAGAAGGGGGACACTTCTATAGTGAGGCTAAAGGAGGAACAGGGACCCCCAGGGGCCAGAATACAGTGTTTCCAGTGTGGCCTCCAGAGTTCAATCCCAGGGGTTCAAGTCCCAGCTCTGCCATTCACTGACTATATCTTAGGCAAATCCCAGAATTTCTCTAACCTCAATTTACCCATTTGCAAAATGGGTAATGATAATAATGCAGTGTCTCTTTCTCAGAGTTGTAAAGATTAAATGAGATAATATGGCTAAAGCACTCATTATAGTGCCTGACACGTTTGAACTCAATAGTTCTAAGGACCCAGATCTCAGTACCTCCCCCCAGCCCTAGCCAGGACTTCTCTCTGAATCCCTGTGTTCCCCACATTCGACCCTCTCCTCCCTCTGTCCTCCTTTCTTTTCCCAGCCCAGCTTGCCTGGCCTTCTCCTCCAGGAAAGTGTAGGGTTTCTGAGGGGGCCCCTGTCGAAGAGTAGTACCCTCTGGTCTGGGAGAGCTTCGGGGACTGCTCCCAGGGGAGCTAACCACCTCCTTGGCTGGGCTGAGGCTTTGCATAATCACCTTGGTGGGCTCAGGAGGGGGCTCAGGAGCTGGGGGCTCGGGGACTGGTGGTGCAGACACAAAGGACGTCACCATATATAGGGGTGTAGAGGAAGACACTGGTTTAGCCCCTTGAGAGGTGGATACTGGGGTTGGAGTTCCAGTGTCAAGGACAAAAGGCTTGGGCTCACTTGAGGTGACCTGGGTACTGGATGGGGTGGGCTCTGCTTGCTGGGCAGCCTGCAGGCCCCTGTGCTTTCGTGGGGGGGTTTGGGGTGGTGGACCCACAGCCTTGAGCGAGGACAAGGCCTGGCTGGGGAGCGTGGGAGCAGATGAGGGGCTGACAGCAACCAACTGGGGGGTTGGAGAAGCAGGAGCTGGGGGCGGGGCCAGTGAGGTAGGAGAGTCAGGAGGTGGGGCCCTGGTTGGCCCTGAGGTAACAGGGGCCTCTTGGTGAGCAGATGGCAGAGCTGAAGAATCTAAGAGACAAAGAAAATCATCACCATAGTGCTCCTGGGGTGGGGGGGGGGAGCAAAACTGTGGTGTTCCAAGTGGACCCTGGGCTCAGGATCCCCTTGCTCCCATTGTCTTCCCATCCTACTGACCTTGAATGCCCCTGATGAGAACCTTCTCAGAAGGGTTGCTGAAGGGCCCCTGCCCAGCACGGTTGACACAGGCCACTCGAAACCTTACGGTCACGCCAATTGGCAGGTGGGTCACGTTGTAGTAACAGTCAGGGATGCCTGAGCTCACAGGGTGCCAGACAGACTCCCCTGTAGGCAGCAGGGGCAAGGGACTGAGGCCACAGAAGGGGTGGCCCAAGGTCCTAGTGCTATCTGTGAAGAGCCAGGGAGGGCACTTGCCTCCCCAGATTTCTCTACATTCCACCTGCCATTCCCTCCCCTAATGCTTCCTCTACCTGCCCTGTCCCTCACCATCCATCCGCCGCTCCAACGTATACGTGCAAGGTGCCCGGCCGTCTCCTGGCTTCCAGAGCACAAGTGCTGTGTCCTGGTAGGTCTGGGGCACCTCGGGAGGAGCTAGCCTTCCTGGAACTCCTGGCAAGAGGAGAAGAGTCCCAGTGAGCCCCAATGCCCCAGCTGAGAACCCCTCATGCCCTGCCCCACCATCCATCCCCATTGCCACCCTCCTTGGGCCCTGCCCCAGGCTCACGGGCCACAGCCACGGTACAGGAGCTGGTGATGCTGCCTAGAACGTTGGTGGCTGAGCACTCATAGAGCCCGGCGTGCCGCTTGCCCGCCCGGGGGATACTGAGCAGCTGCCGCCCATCTTTGCAGGACACGATGACCACCGAGGGCTCTGACTGCAGGGACTGCTTGTCTGAGGGTGGGAAGGAGAAGGAGGAGCTGCTGGGTGAGGCAGAACTTGTCCAGGCCCCCTTCACTTGCTCCCCACCCCAGCATCCCCCGAATCATGCTCACCCAAGGCCTAGCTTCTCCCATCCCTGGGGCTCAGGGCCATTTAATGATCTCCTTACCTTTCTTCCAGGAGATGCGTGGTGCAGGGCAGGCTGCTGGTAGGCAGAGTAGGGTGGCCGCCTCCCCCTCCAGCAGCACCTGGTCCTTGAGTTTGATGTGGAAGACTGGGGGAAAGTCTGGAGGGAGAGCAGAGACAGCCATCTGTCTGCAGGGACCCTGGCCCACTTATCGCTGAGGAAGGGGAGGATGACTGTGAGTGCTTGCAGCCAGTAGGCAGCAGAGTGAAAGGTTGTCTTTTCCCAGCCAGATGTGGGAAGTGGAACCCCATGCCATGACTTCGAGAATTTTCTTTGGGATAAGCATTATTTTCCCCAAGCTCTCCTTGTGGATAGAACTGTCTTCCCCTTGTGTTGACTGCTGACAGTGCTACCTACTTTATGTGTTTGTAAATCACTTAGAGCAGGGCCTGGCACTAAGTAAATGCTCTATATGCATGTATTGAATAAAATAAAAAACAAACAAATGTTGAAGGACGATAATGGTTAAAATCCTGCAATACCCACTCCCTCTGGGGCACCCTAGGAAGAGTGAGATGAGTTAGCAACCTGAGCCAAGATGGGATTGAACAGAGAACATTCCATTCCACTAGAATGTGCAGTCTCAAAAGATCTGAAGTCTAGGAAAACCGGGGGCAGACCCTGGAAGTATGTTAGCCTCCAGACCCCAATGCCAGCCTAGGGTCTGGGAGCAAGGTTCTAGGCCTTCCACATTGTTCTTCAGGTCAACTAAGTGGTGACCACTTTTGAAGGGGCAAGAGACAATATATGTATGACTTTGGGCAAGTCATTTACCCTCTCAGAAGCTCCATTTCTTATCTGTCAATTGAGGAAAATAATAATTGTTGCTGTGAGAATTAAGAGGCATGTAAAGTGCTTAGCATGTGTCTGGCATACAACAAGTGCTCATAAATATTAGCATTTATTGTTGTTATTATCTCATTAATATGCTCAGAAGAGAAGCTGGGAGCAGACCCCTAGAGAAAGAGGACGTTTCAGCATAGCAGAGAAGCTGCCTTCACAGCTGGCTGGTGACTGTGCCCATGCAGGGTCCCAACCCTGGGGATGGGACCAGGGTTATTTTTTTGCTTCAGTGTAACCAGCCTGTGGTTCCTTAGTGCCCCGAGGATTTAAGTTCATGATTCCTAGGAATGTTCCTTTAGAAAAATCCCAGTTTGGCCACAGGGGTAGAGGAGAGCATAAGGAGGAACTTGGAGTGGGGAGGTGTTTTTCACCCCAGCAGAGGGAGCCGAGGGCCTCTGAGAGCCCCAGCTGCTGACTGTCTGAAGAACCAGGAGGGTCTGTGAATCGGGGTGAGCTAGGCAGGAGAGGAATACTCAGCAGGAGTGGATGACCAGGACAACAGCATGTCCCCCACTTCCCACTGTACCCCATTGTTCCCCAAGGAGAGGTCCCACACTGAGGCTCCAACAACATAACGTGAACATAGTTTCTAGTCAATGGTTGCCTCCAGGCCAAGTAAAAGTACTGGGTAGAGGGGAGAGAGGGGAAAGCCAGGAGGAGAGGTGAAAGGTGACCTGGGCCCAGCTCTGCCAGCCCCACCCCCATTCCCCAGGGGCCAGCCCTAGTTGGTAAAGTGGACTGGGACAGCCTTCTTCCTGAGGGGAGCAGGGAGCGGATGAGGTAAGGGGATACTGCCTCAGCAGGAAATCAGCTGCACAAGCAAAACAGAGCCCCGGGGGAGGCCCCAGGTGGGAAGGGATCAGCTGTCCCCAGGCCGCTCTGCTGGCTGTTCTCTTTCTTTCCCCCTCCTTCTCCACCCTTTCGCCATCAGCTGGCCTTCCCTCCCTCCTTTTTAAACACTTGTAGCCCCCTTTGCCCTGGGCAAGACCAGACACAATTTCTTCAAGCCCAGCTGAGGCAAGGCTGGACCATTCTCAGGTTTACCAGGAAACAGGGGAAGAAGAGAACTGGTGGTTCATAAAGACCCTGCACACAGCCTGGCTTGGTGGGTCAGCTCCTTTCCTGTGTGCTGGTCTGATAAACTCAGCCTCCCAAAGCCTGGGCTTGTTGTCCTTGACTACAAGCCAGGTGTGGTGTGGGGAGACCACAGGTGGAGAATGTCTCTCTCCCTGCAGTCCCGGGACATTCGGGTATAGAAACAGACCACGGCACACCCCAAGTCCTCTTTTCCCCAGCAGAGAGCCCTGAAAGCTGCTTTTCTAGGCAGAAGTGCCTTCTTTCTATGGGGGCAAAGAAGGTTGGGGATGGGGAGTTGGGTGTTCAAGCTGTAGAGAAATGGAGACTTTGAGGCGCAATCCTGATTGTGGTCCTCTCAGCTGGGGGAGAAGGTGAGCGTCTCTGGGTACACACTCAAGCACACACATCTGAAGGGGACTGTGGGGCAGGGGAGCCCTATCCTGTACTCCTTCAAAACTACAGCCAGTTATAGAAACCTTCTAGGCTTTCCCAGGGGAGAGGAGGCCAGACACAGAAGGGCATAAGTATGGTGTCCTGAAGCCACGCTTGGGACCTGGCTGCAGAAAGTCACACAGCCCAACTCTGACTGCTCCACTTACTAGCCCTGTGACTTGGGCAAGATACTTAGCATCACTAAGCCTGCTTCCTCACCTGAAATAAATAGAGACGATGATAATAGTTCCCAAACAATGGTGCAGGATTGGATGGAGGCAGCGCTTGTAAAGTGCTTAATAGAACACTTGGCTTTGATAATGAATGGCGGCTGCTGCTGTTGTTTTCTTGGCTAGGCTCCTTCCACTCCGTCCAGGCTCCTCAAAGCGGCCCATCTCCCACCCAGCAATGACTGCCCACACCTCCCCCACCCCCCTGCCGGGACTGGGAGGTACTCACCCAGCAGGCCTCTATTACCTGATTCACTGGGCACATACTGGTGACCCAAGCCCTCCTGGATGCTGTCGGAGAGGTTTGGTTGTGATAACCCCTTATCCTTCCGCAGCCGAGAGAGGCCCCAGCGGAGTCGGCTTCGGCTTTCCCCTGGAGCTGTGAAGACCCAGGCCGGTGAGCACCTGCCCAGCCAGTACCAGCAAGCTCCCACCTCCCTGCAGCCCTCGGCCCAGAGAAGTAGAAAAGGCTAGCCCCCCTGCCCTGCTCCCATTCCCGCCTCCCTCCCCACCAACCCTGCCATTTCCCTCTCAGGGCCTCCAGCACAGCCTGCTTCCAGCGCACCCCACCCTCTTCCGAAGTCTGCACCTGCCCCCATCCCCTCCCCCTCCTCACCCGAGGAACCGGACGTGGCGCTGGCCTCGGAGCCCAGAGACTCGGCTGAAGGCGTGGTGGCACCGGCCTGGGCGGCCAGCTGGTTGTGCGGGAGGCCGAGGCGCCGCAGACTCTCGCCCTCGGACGTGGCCCTGCGCAGCCGTCCGAACAGCGGCGTGCTGCGGCCCGACCCGCCCTCCGAGTCCTCGCTGCTGCCGCTGCGCTGCAACCGGCTCGACAGCCGCTCCAGTGTGGAGCTGAGCCTCCTGCGCATCGCCATGACCGGGGAGCCCCGCGCCGAGCTCCCGCCCTCGGAACTCTCCCCGTCCGCGCCGCGGGCCTCCCAGGCCGGGTGGCGCTGCGCGGGCGGGGTCCGCCGCAGCCGCTGGGACAGCGAGAGCGAGAGGCGGCGGACGAGGCCCGGCTCCCCGGGCGCCCTGAGGTCCTGCACGGAGCGCGAGCGCTCGGGCCGTCGCACCAGCTCCAGCGGGGTTCCCGCCGGGCTGGGCCGGTACATGCCGTCGTCTTCCTCGGCCCCGCGGAAGGGGCCGCGCTCCTCCGAGCGCGAGCGGCTCAACAGCCGCAGCCCCCGCGACAGGGGCGACTCGCGGCTGCGCTTGAACTTGGCCTCGAACACAGCCTCCGACTCCAGGTTCTCGATGCTGCTGCCTGGCCTGTGGGGCACCGTGGGGACCCGGGCTTTCTCGGCTAGGACTGGGGGAGCCCCGGGCGAGGGCACGCGCTTTTCGGGGGCTCCCAGAGGTGGAGAGGCCACCCTGGCGAACACAGCGGCATGGGGCTTGGGCTCTGAGGGCGACGCCGCGGGGCCCTGCGGGGGGTCCTGGGCGTTGCCTGACAGCTGGAGCGACTGCATGATCTGGGCATAGGGTGTGAGAGACAGCGCCGGGGTTTGCAGGGCCATGGGGGACGGTGCAGGCTTGGAGGCTCTGACTGGTTCTGGCTTGGACTCTGGGGCCTTGTCTTGGGCAGGCTGGGGGGAGGGGAACCGCGGAACACCACTGGGCGTGGTGGCAGGAGGTTCCGCAGACTTAGGGGCGCTGGGTTTGGGGGCGCTGGGCCGCGCAGGGCTAGATGGCTGGGCCTCACTGAGAGCAGACAGAGAAGGAGACTCCTGTAGCCGGCGGGCCCCAAGTCTGGCCACAGGGATCTCGAGGGGCGCGCCAGCACGGCGGTGCCGGCCCCGGGGCTCCGCCTCACCCTGCGAGAAGCTGCTACTCTTTTGCAAACCCCGGGTCTCAGGCGGGGGCTGGTGGTGGGGCGCTGCCTCGCTGGAGGCAGCTCGAGCCATCCGGGGGTCCCGGGCACGGCCCCCCAGGCTCTCCAGCAGGGGGCCCCTGAGGCCGCTAACCTTGCCATCCTCAGGACCACCCCGCAGGAGCCTCTGGCGCAGGGCGTGAAGCCTCTGGGCGTACTCCCCCTCACCCAGGCCTCCCCGGGCCAGGCGGGTGGCCCCCGGGCTGGGGCTTCGGCGCTGCGGCAGCTCCACAGACGCCGCCTTGTGCAGGCCCCGGCCCGGCTCCCGCGGCCCGGCCCTGGGCAGGGCACTCTCAGCAGAGCTGCCCCTGCGGAGCTCTCCCCGCCGGGGGCTGGGCCCGGCTGGGGACTCCTGGCCTGGGGAGGGGAGGGCCTGAGGGCTGGGAGCCTCCTGGTCCTGAGAGAGAGCCCGTCTCTGCTCTTGCCATTCCATGGGGGTGGCAGCCCCAGCCTCTGGGCGCCCCAGGGCCTCATCCTCAGTGGGAATGTCTGTGAGGGACACCCGGGAGCCAGAAAACTCCGGCTGCAGCGGGCGGGGCACTGATGGCAGCTCTTCCAGCTCTTCCTCTTCAGAATCCGAGGAGGATGAGAGCCCCCCGCTGGGGGGTGGTCTTCTGGGCATGGCCACCCACACCCGCTCTGGGGGGGCCCGCAGCAGCTCAGGGATGGGGCGCAGCACCAGGTGGCACTTGTAGCTGATCTGGGAGCGCTGGAGACAGGGTAGGAGAGTCAGCTCTGAGGGCCCCCGGGGCAGGATCGGCCCACCCAGTTCCAGCCCTGGAGAAGAAGGCCTAAGTGGCAAAGGGTCAGGGATAGGGAACTGGGAATGTAGACAATAAAAAGCAGGAAGACAGAGAAGAAAGGGTTGAGACACACAATAGATAAGGGGCAGGGTTGGAGAGAATGAGAAGGTGGAAAGGACAGGGCAGGGCCTGAGCCAAACTCACCTGCCACCTCCGCCTGGAGAGAAACAGTTTTAGGTGATCGGTGCTCACTTCTGCACCTTTTGCCTGCATCTGCAAACCAAGGAAAGAGTGCCTAAGGGAAAGCTCTTTGTCAACCTAGACCCTCAAGAAATCAAGTCTAAAAGGGGTGGCAGTGGATTGAGCAGCACTGAGTCTAGGCTCCTGGGGGATCCCATTCCCCTTGGGTCTGTCAGGGCAACTCCCACAGCCAAGGTGAACACCTGTGAACAAGTTCCCTGGGGGAGCAGAAAATTCTTGGCTCTGAGAGGTGGGCTTCTGAGCTTACACCAGGGCTCAAATGCCCCCTGTCCTGGGCTCTGACTCCTCTCTGTCTTCATGTAGGGCCAGCACCCGAGACATCCAGAGTCCAGACCAAAACAGATGCTTCTCTCAACCACCCACCCCGGCTTTCTCTTCTAGAGCTCGTCTCTGGTCTGAGAGAGGAGGCTCTTACTTCAAGGACTGATGCCAGGATGATCTCAGCCTCCAGTAGATCCAGCACAACCTTCAATGGACAGTTACTTAGGTGCTCCTTCTGGGATCATTTCCTGAAGCTACCCTCCATGCCTGGCATTGTGTCCCAAGGCACTGAGGTTTGACAATGAATGAGAACGCTATCCACACAGTGCTCAAAACTGAGGAGCAGAGCCAGCCAGGCCGCCCCCAACCCCAGCATGTGGGATCAGTGCGGACAGGGGTGGGCCTACAGAGGTAAGGAAGACCAGGGTCTGATCTCAAGTGCCAGAGAGAACCCCGATGAGGACCCCTAGGATGGGGGAACCTAAACCTATGCCTTGGAGTCCATGATGCCTCCCAACTTGGTCACTGATTTGAGCCCCAGTTTCATTATCAATAAAATGATAATAATAAGACCTTCTTTTGTAGAGCTATTATGAGGCTCATAGAGCATGTGTACACAACATGCCTAATGTGGTTACCGCACATCATCGGTACTCAATTAACGGAGCTGTTAGTAACATTTTCCCTTCCTCCATCCCTTGTACCACCACTGAGCAGGACTAGACTCACTTTGAACCAAGGATGTTCCAGGGTCTCCTCTGCAGTAGGTCTCCTGTAAAGGAATGAGGATTAAGAAGGGACGTACCAGTCATTCAGTCAGTAAATGTTTGAGAAAACAAGGCCCCTAAGGAGTTGGGGCTTACATGTCTAAGGGCAGAGGCTTCGGGGGAGGAGGTGGGTGACATGAGAATGACCCTGTGGGTGGGGTTACCCAGGGTCTTGTACTCACAGCCGGTCCTGCACCAGCACTTTGATGAGGAAGCCCCGGGCCTCCCTGCTTAGGCTCAGGAACGTGGTTTCCTCAAAGGCCACATTGTAGTTTCGGATGTTCATCAATGTTGTCCGATCATTTTCCCCAACAAATGGGGAGATTCCTGTCAGACTGCAGGGATGGAGACGGCTGTGGTGAGGGTGGGCAGGGATGAAGTGGGATGCTAGTGGGGGCACAGGGCCCAGGACAGGTGGAGGCCCTGAGGTTGTGGGAATGGCAGAGGGTAGATGTGGGCAAGACACTAAGACTTGCAGACTCTTGCCTGTCCTGCCCCTTCCTGGATGGGCAGGGAGGCAGCACTGCCTCGGGGCCTGGTTGCCCATGCTTTACAGGACCTCTTCTGTCACTCCTCCAGTGTGTCCTCTCCATGAGGTGAAGAGTCTGCCCAGGGGATGTGCCCACCCTGTGCCCCACCGCCTTCTAGTATACCTTCTGGACACTCAGGACCAAGGAGTTCCCTCTAAATGGCACTGAGCCTGCACTGGCCTCTGTGCAGTGTGCCCACGTCTTATGATGGGGCATGGTGGGGGATAGAGCATAGACATGTAGCCCATGGTGTCCAACTTCCACCTTCATGCACACAAGGCCTCTTGCAGTGTAGGGAGGAGCATGGGGTGGAAAGAAGGGGGTGGACCTGTCAGGAGACCACTAGGAGATGGCAGAGGGGATCCTTACCAGAGGAAGGCAACGACACCCACAGGCCTGTGGGGAAAGCAGAGGAATGGTAAGAGGACAGCCCACCTCCCGCTGGGAGGGAGTTGTTCTCTGCTACTGCTCAACTGAGTGAGACATGTCCTCCCTGGAAACACTTCCATGGACAACGGGCACACCCAAAGGTCCAGACTTGCCTGGAGGAGTCACGGGTCACGGCAAGGCCGGCCCAGGAAGCCCAGAGAAAGCTAGGGACCAATGGAATCATACCTGGACCAATGGGACCATGCCCGCCTCACTGGAGAGGCACAGTGACTGCTGAGGGGAAGACGCAGCCCCCAGGGGTGTCAAGGAGCCTAGGACTGACAGGGCTGAGGCCCAGAGAGAATGGGTCAGCCCTGACTGGGGCAGGGCGTAACATGGGCAGGAAACCCTGCAAGTAACACCACCAACCAACTGTCAGAGAAGGAAGCCAAGCCCAGTGAAGCTCCTCTCTGCCAGTGAGCCAGTCTCCAGCCTGGCACCAAGGACAGGTGCCCTAGCCCGCCCAGCAGCCCAGCATGCCAGCATTACCAGATGTCAGTGACTCCAGACACGGGGGTCTGGTTGACAATTTCGGGTGCCACAAACTCAGGTGTGCCATACTGGCAGTACTGGGGCTCTCCTGGGGTCAGCTCCTGGGCATTCCCAAAGTCACAGATTCGCACCTGCTCTTCGCCCCCTGCACCATCCCATATCAGCAGGTTCTCAGGCTGAAAGACACACAGCAAGGTGTGGACACTGAACCAAGCGGGGAGGACACCCACTTCCTGGCCCCCACAGTGGCTGTCTGTTCTCCACTCCCCACCTCACCTTGACATCGAGGTGCAGCACTTGGCTCTGGTGCAGGTAGCATATTCCCTCCAGCACTTGCTGCATATAGGCCCGGGTCTGTGAAAACAGGGGGCCCAGAGTCCGTGGCAGTAGGGTGTGGTACTATGTTTGATCACCTCTGGGGCTGTGGCAAGAGGTCAAGCCATACCTGGGCAGTGGCCTTCAGATGGCTCATGGAGGACATTGAAACACAGGTGTGGGGGTTGTCACAATCCAAAGCTACCATGTGCACAGGTTGAGCACAGCACAGTTATGGAGGAGGAGCCATTTCCATTGTAATAACTAGAATTGTGTGCAGTGTACAACTTGTACAGCCCTACATGGCAGGACTGCAGTGAGATCAATCAAATCTAGGTGGGGCTCCTTCTGGAGAAACATTTGGGAGATGTTTATGTGAGGAAGGTTGGAAACAACAGTTGGGGGCTGGCGTGGGTTGACTGAGATTTTAGAACACTGCGAGTCCCAAATAGTTGGGGGTCTGGTCTCATGGAGTGGGGGCTCTGCTGCCTATCATTGCTCTCCACCCCCACCCCTGTTTCCTCATGAGCACAGATGGCATGCCCAGGACCCTTTCATCGATTCTCAGAACTCAGGTGGGTGAAAGCTGGTGCCCAGCCTGGCCCCAGCCACCCACTGCCCTCACCTCAGACTCACACACGGTGGGTTTCCTGGCCATTCTCTCCAGCAGCTCCTCTGTGCAGCTATGTTCTGGATCAAGGAGAATAGTGCCCAGTGCTGACTGCCAGAGCCTGGGGGAGGGTCCAGCTCAGCACGGGATTCTCCCTCCCCTTACAGCACAGCTGATGCCAGTCAGAGACTGCGTCTTCACCCATCCCCTCCCTCCTACCCCCATCCCCACCCCTGTCATCTGGGTGCATGGTGGAACAGCCCTGCCTGAACTGCCACTCGCTGTGGGATCTCAGGCAAGTAACTTCACCTCTCCAAGTCTAGGTTTTCCAGAAGTAAAATGGGGATAACATCTCCTTTCCTGCCCATCCTGCGCAGTACTTGTAGAGATCAAATTAGAGTAGAATTGTGTTGACCGTGGATGGAACTTCTCAACTCTATTTGAGAATGACCCAGAAGGTACATGACATGGAATAATTTGTCATTTTGCTGAGGTCTGAATTCAAACAGTGCAGACAGGAAGCTCATGCGCAGGTCACAGTCACCCTGCTACTGGGAGTGATGAGCCGACCACCCAGCATCCTTGCTTCGGTGTGACTTGCTTAAAGACAGCTTTCACAAAAGGATAAAACCTGTTCTTTGTGAAAACAGCCTCCCAAATAAAGCCAAGTATAGAAGCTTGATCTGGAATGGTGTTAGATGGGTCATCAAGAAAGGGAGCAGGATAGAGACACTTCAAGTGTGTAGATAACCTGTCCTGCATTTCAGAATGAAAAGCATATGCTATTTGCTAGCTCTGTGAGCTCAGGCAAGTTATGTAACCTCTCCGTGCCTGCTTCATCATCTGTAAAATGGGGACAATAAAATTATATGAGGTAGGTATGTACAATAATTAAATAGGTTAATATTTGTAAAAGAGAGTTTGTTTGTTTGTTTTCTCTTTCTTTCTTTTTATTATTATTATTTTTTTTTGAGACAGGGTCTCTCTCTGCTACCCAGGCTGGAGTGCAGTGGTATGATCATAGTTCACTGCAGCCTCAAACTCCTGGGCTCCAGTGATCCACCCACCTCAGCCTCCCATGTAGCTGAGACTATAGGCATGCACCAATAAATAGGCTGTCTGTAAAACTCTTAAAACACTGGCAGGCACACATTAAATGCTATGTAAGTTCAAGCTAAAAAATGGGCTAAAAAACTGGTTTCTGAAGAAGTCACTAGATTTATCCCTCCCAATTGTCAACAAAACCACCCTGTACACTGTAAAACATGTTACTAATTGGCTATCATAAGGACTAGTCATTTATACATGAGCCTCCCACCCCTCAGCCTGTCCCAGGATACAGCTCCATGACAATGACCAGCCCCCGGCGCCTCTCGAAGGCCTCATGGAAGTAGAGGACACAGTCGTGCTGGAGGCGGGCCAGCAGCTGAGCCTCTCGCCGCGCTGATGCCTTTGGCTTGGCTTGGCTGGGGATGAACTTGGCCGCAAACTCCAGGCCAGAGCTTCGCTCCACCACACGCCGCAGGTAGGAAAAGGCACCCCTGGGTGACACAGTGATGGGGACAGAACTCAACCATTGCTGTAGCCCTGGTTCAACACCCCCTCCCAGCCCTCAGACCCACAGCCTCTCTTGGCCCCTGACACCAGCTCTGCTCCCAGCCCCACACCTGCCGATCTCCTGGTGGATGTCATAAAAGTCGCTGAGTCTTCTCCCTCGATGCTCCTCGTCTTCCCTGGCCCCCTCAACCTCCATAGCTGTCTGAGCTGGGGCAGAGATGTCCTGGTGTTAGGTGGGAGGGCAAGAAAGGGAGCAGGACAGAGACTGGGACAGGCAGGCAGAGGAAGGAGGCAGGAAAGAGGCAAGAATGTTGGGGACACTAGGTGGGGGTGCTGGGAGCCCAGGGCCAGGTGCTTCCAGGGCAGGGCCGGGCAGGGCTAACATCAGACTCCTGGGGTGGGCATTTTGCCCTACTCCCCTTGAAGTCCAGCCCACCTGAATGCACAGCCAACTCTGCTTTGCAGGAGACCTCGCCCGCCAGGTTCCGGGCAGTGCAGGTGTAGACGCCTCCATCCTGGGTCCCCGTGCTGAGCACCACCAGGGAGCACTCGTTCTCCTCATACACGAAGCTCACATGGCTGCTCTCGGTCAGCAGCACCTCGTCCTGCAGAGTTGGGTGTCACCTCCAGCCTGGGCCTGGCCTCACCTCCACCCGGGACCCAGCTTTACCCCCAAGCCAGAGACCTGATTTTATCTCTACCTCAGGACCAGGAGCTGCTCTATCAGGTCTCACCCTTATCACCCCCTACCCTGTATCTCCCCCCCACCCTGGGGGCAGCAGCATCTCCACCCCAGGGGCTTTGCTCCCCCAGGACCCAGAATCCTCCCTTATCTCCCATCGATAGCCAGCCCTGGGATCCCATTTCCTCCTCCTAACCACACCCCTGTCCAGGCTCCTCACCCCTAAGGCCTCCCAGGACCCCTCCCATGCCCCCAGAAAACCCTCCTTCCTTCCCCCAGGTTCCTAGCCAGCCAGGCTAGGACTCCTGCTGTGGTCTGCAGCATTCTCTGACCTTGTACCACATGATGTCCGGCAGTGGTTTCCCCTCAACCACCACAGCAAAGCGAGCGGTTTCCCCGGCCCCCACCTCCACATCCTCCATGATGGACTCAAACCGAGGGGCCTCTGGAACATATAAAGACGGGAGTGGGGAAGGGAGGGAGCGGGAGGTTGGTGACACCAGAGCCTGCCTCCTCAGCTGGGCTCCAGATCCCACATCAGCAACTGGCTCAGTCAGAACTGAGACCTCCGCCTCCCAGCACCTCCCCACCCACCCCCACCGGGACACCAGAGTTCCCTGCCTAGACCAAGCACCCTCCCTGTCAATCCAAACATGATGCTCTCCAAATCTCAGGAAACCTGGCACAAGGGGCGGGCTTGCTTTGTTTGACCTTCAGTGTTCACTTGCTGGCTTTGAAATTAGGAGATTTTCACACACAAAAGAAATCTGGATTTCCTGCCTTTGCTGAAAAATCAGGACTGGCCATCCATAGCCGCTCCCTTCCCTGCATGAATCGGCAGGCGACAAGTGGCTCAATGCTGCCCCCTGTGGGTGGCTGCCCTTCTGCACATGGCCACCCCACTGGCTTCGCTGATTTTACCAGAACTTGGTCCCTGCAGGCACTTCAACTTCAGTCTGTGACCCTGAATTAAGCACATGGAGGACATTGCTTCTATCTTGAAGTTTTTCTCTCTGATTCTTATTTAAATGTTTAGGGGGAGGCTGGACACAGTGGGTCAAGTCTGTAATCCCAGCATTTGGGAGGCCGAGGCGAGAGGATTGCCTGAGCTTAGGAGTTCAAGACCAGCCTGGGCAACTTGGTGAGGCTCGGTGGCTCAGCCTATAATCCTGCGCTTTGGGAGGCTGAGGTGAGTGGATTGCCTGAGCCCATGGGTTCGAGACCCGCCTGGCCAACTTGGCGAGACCTCATCTCTACAATAAATCAAAAAATCAGCCGGGCATGGTAGCGCGTGCCTGTAATTCCGGCTACTTGTAAGGCTGAGGCAGAAGGATCGCTGGAGCCCAGTGGGTCGAGGCTGCAGTGGCTGGGAGCGGCCACTGCACTCCAGTCTGGGCGACAGAGTGAAACTCCAACTCAAAAAAAAAAATCAAAAATTAGCCGGGCGTGGTGGCACATGTCTGTAGTTCCAGTTACTTGGAAGGCTGAGGTGGAAGGATCATCTGAGCCCAGCAGGTCAAGGCTGCTGTGGCCGTGAGTGTGCCACTGCACTCCAGCCTGAACAACAGAGTGAAACTCCAACTCAAAAAAAATAAATGTTTAGGGGGCCTTCTACTGTCTGGGAGATGGTGAGATGAACAAATGAGTAATCCCCATATATAAACCAAATCATCTAGAAACTGACTCTCAGCTTAGTTCTCCCACATGCAGCTATGATTTCATTCTCCACACATTTCACAGGGTCATATTATTGCCTGGTAAAGCAGCTTCTAATTCTCATGATGGAATTCAATACATATTGCAATATACTTCGCAAAGGAGCCTGTGACTTCCAGGTTCCCCACCCCTCCAAAGCATGTTTGAGGATCTTGGCTTTTAGGGAAGTGGGAGTGACCAGGCACTCAGGGAAAAGCAGGATCACTGGGTACAGACCATCACCCTTTACAGACAGCAGGGGAGGCCATCTTGGAAGTAGGGAAGACACCACAGTGGGGCTAATGTGGAGGAAAGCGGGCTACCATTCCCACTGTCCTGCTTGAGTGGTGGTGGAGTGGGGGCTAGAGGAATGGAGATGTCAGTGCAAGCCCCAGGCCCATTTTAGCCCTGGCCAGCTGGGACCCAGTCTCCCTTGGTCACTGTCCCAGCCAGGCTGGGCTGCAGGGCTCTCATGGCCAACGCCTCCCCAAACTCTGGGGCCCCTCCTATATCTGGGAAGAAAGCTGAGTCCTGCAGAAGCTACTGCCAAGGAGCAAAGTGGTGACTGAGTAGAGAGTGCCCAGTGGGTGGCCTAGGCAAGGAGGAAGACACATTAGAGGGAGCCCACCCCATACCCCATCCTCACATCCCACTGTCACATCTCTTCCACCTCAAAGCCATCTTCCCTCCCCTCTAGGAATCTGCTAAGGTGGTGGCAGAAGCCTACAGAGGTCAAAGCATCAGAAGGTTTTTAGTGGGCCTTGAATTTTTTTTTTAAGTGCCAGAAAAACGTCTACTTATCCATGATAAGATAGCCTGTGCTAACTAAAATGTCACTTTCTTCTCTTTTGGTTGGAATTGTATTTACTCAGCAGGTAACCCTGCTTAGCCCATGTTGATCAGAAGTTTTGAGTGGTGGTTACAAACATCTAGAGTTAATTAACAAGCCGGAAATCAAAACAATTACTACCTAATGTGTGCAACCATTTGAGACTACATCTCTAAAGGAGAAATTATAAACAGGGTCCTTGCTGCAAAGGCTGAGAGGCTTGTCAAACAGGCTAGTGCAAAAGAGCAGCAAGGATCCTTGGAACTGGGAGTCTGGCGATAAGATGCGCTCATGGGCTTTTCTTTGTTTTAATGAACTTGGTCTTCCTATGCTTGTTATATTTGAGATACTGTTTCCTGGTGTGTTTAGCACAAGAGCTGGGAGCACTCACTGGCTATGGAGTCAGGCATCTAGATGTGAGCTCAGCTCCTGTACTTATTAAGTTGTGTGACCTTGGGCCAGTTTCTTAGCATGTTCTTTGAGCCTATGTCCTCATCTGTAAAATGGGGATAACAACCAGCCCCATTTCACAAATGCCCAATAAATATCTTTTTTCTTTCTTTCTTTTATTTTAATAGAGATAGGATCTCACTATGTTGTCCAGACTGGAGTGCAGTGGTTATTCACAGGGACATCATGGCACACTATAGCCTCGAACTCCTGGGCTCAAGCAATCCTACCAAGTAACTGAGACTACAGGTACATGCCACCATGCCTGGTTCAATAAATCTCTCTCTCTCTTTTTTTTTTTTTTGTTAGAGTCTCACTCTGCTGCCCAGGGTAGAATGCAGTGGCGTAGTCATGGCCAACCCAGTGTCGACCTGCTGGGCTCCAGCAATCCTTCCGCTTCAGCCTTCCAAGTAGCTGGAACTACCGATGCGTGCTACCACACCTAGCTAATTTTTTTTTTTAATTTATTGTGGAGACGAAGTCTTGCCAAGTTGCCTGGGCTGGTCTTGAACCCATGGGCTCAGGCAACCCAAAGTGCTGGGATAACAGGCTAAGTCACCAAGCCTGGCCAATAAATATCTTATTAGTAATATTACTATTATTATTATTATTAGTAGTAGTAGTAGTAGTAGTAGCAGTATAGCCATTAGATGGACAGGCCTGAGAGGGAGGACGTGGGATTGGATCCCCAGCAGTGGCAGGTGAGTCATGTGCCTAGGGGTGTGAGGAGACAGCTGTGGGCCTCAGAGGGAGGACAGGAAGAAGGCCCACTGTCACCCACCTGCCAGCTCCAGTGTGACTGAGCAGGTCTGTGTGCCGTGGCGGTTGCGGGCAGTGCAGGTGAGGGGCCCCATGTCCCGGCGGCTCACACGGCAGATCCGAAGACAGTACTGGTCATCGTCTGGCTGGCTCAGCTCGTACACACCTGCCCTTGCCTCCAGGAGCGCCCCTCGGCAGCTAAGGAACACATGACAAGGAGGTTGCACAGGAGCTCCCTTACCAGTTCTAACTGGGCTACCACATGTTGGGGGAGGCTTACCTCCTCCAGACGACCTGGGCTTCCACATGGTTGAAGGTGACAGCGACACTGGCAGGCTGTCCCTCCACCACATACACGATGTCCGGTTTGTCCAGCACGGCAGGGGCCTCCTCCAGGGGCGGGCCTGGGAGGAGGAGAGCGCAGCTTCTGTGCTAGGCTTGATGCCAGGTCCTTAGTGTCCCCCTCTCCTTTAATACTCCCAATCACCACTCAAGCTCCATTTTTACAGGTGAGGAAGCTGAGGCTCAGAGAGGCTTAGTAATTTGTCCAGGGGACACAGCCAGGAAGCCACAAAGCTGGGACTGTGAGGTTGAACCCCAGCATGTTTGACCCCAAAGCCTTAGCTTTGCCTACTGTGTCCTGCTACTTTCAGGAGTGATAAGAAAGTACACAGATGGGTTGGGAGCCTACCTGACCTGGCCGTTTTTACCAGCTATTGTGTCCAGGCCAGCCTGAGCATCCACCCAGGCCTTATTCTCCAGCCCAGCAGCTCCCACCCCTATCCTCATGGGCACCTGGGCTCACCATGCTCCAGCAGCTGGACGGGCTCGGAGGGGGACGAGGGCTTGCTGCTGCTCTTGACGGTGGTGCTGAGGACCCGGAAGACATGCTGGAGCCCCTTGCGCAGCCCTGTGGCTGCCCACCTAGGCTCTCGCAGGCCTGTGACCAGCGCCGTCCACTGGTCTGAGCCCAGCACCTGGTGCTGCACTGTGTACGTCAGGGAATCTGGATCTGGTGGGGGAGGAGTCGCTAGAGGCTGATGTTGCTGGGACAGCACCCTCTTCCCATCCAGCTGGCTCAGGACTCTGGAGCTCATCCTTAGTCTGGCCTGAGGATGTGCCTCAGTTTCTCCTCTTGCTTTCCACCTACCCTCAACCTGTTCTTGCCCAACCACTGCCCTGGCAGGCTTAGAGGACTCTGGAGTACATCCTTAGTCTGGCCTTAGGATGTGCCTCAGTTTCTCCTCTTGCCTCTTGCCCAGCTCTGACCTGTTCTTACCCAACCACTGCCCTGGCAGACTTAGAGGACTCTGGAGCTCATCCTTAGTCTGGTCTGAGGATGTGCCTCAGTTTCTCCTCTTGCTTCTTGCCTATCCCTGACCTGCTCTTGTCCAACTACTGTCTGGCAAGCTTAAAGTCAACAAAGTACCAATTATAGGCATGGGGGGGCTGGACTTGCATTCCAATTCTTTGCTGCTTGAGATAGGGAAACTGAGGCAAAGAGTGGGAAGACATCCTGGACAAAGAGGAGGAGATGATATTTGCAGGTTAATGACCCAGGCACCTAGTCCCTCTGAGAAAGGGAAGGGAATGTGGTGGTACCTCGTGCCTCTTCTCCTGACCCAGAGCAAAGGCCTCATCTGTCATGAAGAGAAGACAAGCAAAGATGTTCCTGGCCACATCCCAGCACTCCTGCCCCCGACCATATGCTTCTGGGGCCTTGCTCCCTTGGTGCCTGCCTGAACCTGCTCTGTCCACACCCCTTCCCCACCCAGAGCCCCATGTGGCCCTGACCCACCGATGGCCATGTCCAGACTTCTGGGAGGGTTCCATGAGAGTGTGACCATCTTCCCAGTCACAGCCACCACCTGTGGCACACCGTCTGGGGGGCCTGGAACCACATCTAAAAGCCACAGGTTGGATGTTCGCAGATCACCAACCCTTGGGCAGCAGGGGGCCCAGGGGTTTTAAGGGAAATGACAAGGCTGGAGGGTCTCCAGGGGATCGAGAGGAAGGGAGCTGGTATGGGGCCCCCTTCCCCCAGCCCCTGGGTAGTGCCAGAGGCCAGGCAGTAGATACAGCTGACCACAAGGGTGCTGGACTCACCTGTGACATACAGGTGGGCATAGCAGGCAGCTTTGCCCAGCTTGTTGGCGATGACGCTCTTATAAACACCAGCGTGCTGAGGCCTCACAGCAGGAAACACCAAGCGATGTACATCCCTGTCTGGTGGGGGAGGGACAGTGACACTGGGCCTGAGCTAGGAGGATACTTTGAGGGTGGGCCCATGCCACCCATGTCTGGCCCCTCACCCCACCCACTGCAAGGAGGGCGTGAGCAGGAGAGGGCAGACTGGCAGCAAGAAGTATGACCATCACACAGCAAACTCCAGGTCCAGGCCGGGACTGGCTTCCAAGTCTACACCTGCAGACCTGGCCTCTTGCCGATCCCTCCAGCACGTCAGGCCCAGCAACTTATCATCTTCCACACTGGGCCACCCTCTGGGGTCCCAACCCCTGTTGACTGACCACTCATCACCATACTTCCACAGGGTCACAATCTTCATGTCAAAGTTCTGACAAGGCTCCATTCCTAAGGCCCCTCCCCCAGACCCTCTTCTCTGCCACCCTGTCTCCAGCAGAGCCCTAAGAAAGCTCTCCATCAGGACAGTCAAGCCCTCAGCCCAAACTCCCTGCCAGCCATATCTCCTCCAGGTCTTAACCCTGACAAATCATCAGGTCCTCACCCAAGCCACTGAGTTCCATCTCCAGGTCTTTGCTCCCCCAATTCCTCCCTTTTGTAATGTTCTCTTTTTGCCAAGGCTTCCTTCTTCTTTAAGACGTAGTTCAAGTGAGTGCAGCCCCGTGAAGCCTCCTTTGCCAGGTCCTACCCCTTCTCTACCCCATCTTCTGACTCTCTTCCAGGCCTCCAACCCTCTGGCCTACATATTGCTGGGCACTGGCCAACAATGCTTTGGAGGAGTCATAGCTTCTGACCCAGCCTGCAAGCTCCTTAAAGAGAGGACTGACTTTGTCAGATCTACTTGTCTACCAGACCCAGAACCCTGCATGCAGTAAGTACCAAATACATTAAATTGTAAATGATAAGAATTGTCTGCTTTGTGCCCGGTATATGCTAGACATTTGACATGCTTCTCCCCACAAATCTTTAACAACCCTACAGAATTGTCCCATTTTACCTATGAGGTCAGAGACATTAATTGACTTGTCCAAGGTCACAC